>NQII01006576.1:41912-57343 GCA_002778355.1 Clitarchus hookeri
GGGGGGGGGGGAGGATCACACGGCAAGACACACACAGAGCATGGCGCGCGAAAGGGGAGCGAGTGGGTGAAGGGAACTGGCTTGACCAAGCGCGATCTCCGGGGGTGATCAACCCCCGCCGAGTCAGCGGCGCGTCGTCGCGTCTGGACACGCGGGGTGAACGCAGGGGTAAAGGGCAGCTCAGGCGGGGGTGGGCAGAGGGTGTAACCGACAAGTGTCGCTGGAAATGGCAGCCGCCTCCCCCTGGTTCGTGGCACTCCCCGCCCTTCCCCGACAACGTTCGTGGGACCCAACAGCTGAACAAATACCCGGATCCCTTGCCCTCGTCGGCGTACAGTCCGACCCGTCGTATTGTGGACGCCCTCTCCCCAGGACTGCAGTCGTTAATTCAACAGTCCCTGGAACATTTTAACTGGAGGGGATACTGATACTTATTTCGTAATTCATGCGGGAGAAGAATCCGCCGTGGATGAGCGGTTAAACTGCTCGCCTCCCACCAAGACGAGCCAGGTTCAATACCCGGCCGGGCAAGTAGGAATCGTGCAGGACGATGCCGCTGGTTCGCGGATTTCCTCGGTGATATCCCGTTTCCCCCGCCCTTAAAATTCCGGTGCTGCTCCATTCTTACCTAATTTCACCCACATTGGCTCTCAATGCCTTGTTAAGAGACGCCCAAATCTCTCAACCGAAGTGTGTAAAATTAAATACATAGTGTGAGAAATATATTGCAACGCATTCATCTTAAAGGCTATTAAAGATAAACTGAGCATCTTTTAAATCAACCTTTGAGAAATGTCACTGCACCTACCTGTATCTATTTTAATGGGCGCACTGAGGGAAATGCGTTCTGTAAAGTTGACAACGATGGAGGGAAACTAGTTACATGTCTTAATGTTAAAATAAAAGTGCTAGTAAAACATTTGTATAAAATAAATTATTTCAATTCCTTTTTGTTTTTTTTAGTGTATCTAAGTGTAAGATTTAGTAAATTTGTAAATTATTTACTCTTCTAATAATTTCGCAGTTTCATTGACCGACGCAGGAACAAAGTGATCAGGCCCTTGGCAGTGTTAATATTATACATAGCGAAAGAATACATATTGTCCGTACAAGCATATCTCCAAAAGTGCTAAGTTTACCGTGAGCACCGTATAGTAAATATGTATTATTATATAAATTATATTTGACGTTATATTTTAACAACTAAGCAACTCAACTGAAGAACAAACGTATAAAGCTAGCGTGATGTTATAGACGGAGAGGCGCCGAAGTGCATGCAGAGTACTTAACCCTTTCATTCTTACATTAATGTCTGGTTTATAGTGTTGCAAGAAAGACATTTTTTTTATCATTAAGCTGACAAAAAAATTGCTTCGTTATCACAACCAATAATCTGTAGGCTTTGTGCACTGTGGCCATTGATATGAACCAGTCATAACACAGAGCACAAGCACGGTTTACAACGCAGCTGTCCCCAGGGAAGATCATTAGGCACTGAGCCTTGCAATTTACAGTCTCCGGTCAAATTATTATCTTCCTGTGCAACATGTAGACAATTATCTACAGTGGAAGAATGCAGGGAGTGAAACAGACGCCTCACACGCCAACAAAATGGCGTCACTAATCGTCAACATGGTGGAACACGATCCGCCAACCAACGCCCTGGTGACTCAACTTGCCCTCCGGAAGCTCAGACAATACGGGACCTTCTCGCAGAACGCAGTGGCCAGACACACACCTGCGTGTACTCACCTACTCTGCGGGGAAAGAGACGCGTTTGCAATGCATGCGCCAATCGCAGTACGTTCTGGGCTTCAATTGAATTGCACGTTAAAACTTAAACTGTCGGATGTTTGTGATTCTGTTTTCATTCGTAAGTTCACTAAAAAAAAAGCAATAACAATTATTCGTTTTGAAGAAACACCACACTTCAGCAAGATTTAAAATTAAAAAAATCGTTCCGCCTCCGGTGTTTACTCCGGCCTCTAACACTCGGGAATAACTGTGGGCTCGCGTGACGGAATTCGGAATTGTGTCAGAATTAACTACGGCTTGAGGACGGGAAACTACTCGTGCAGTGCAGCCGGGTGAAATGAAACCCACGACTTCTACGAATTCGAGTCATACACGTTACCACGCGGCCAAATCCTCTAGGTGTGAAGCAACCAAGAGCTGAACTCGAACACTTGAAGAATCTACACGGGCAATACACCAAGGCCTTCTACCGTCGTGAGAATAAGTAGTTCTTGCATGTTTTTGTTCACGCTCTGCTTTCTGGTTCTTGGAGTAACATTGATACGTCATGTGACTTGCTGTGGTGTTAACGTTTTCAGGCGATTTACCTGCAAATGCCACGCTTTTTCACTGGTTCAATACACCGAGCCGGAAAAAATCGCGAGTTCGATGACCTGCAGGCTAGACTCTACAGTCTTATGTACAAATATGCTGACATCAACTGCGCATTGGTTGCTTGCTGTCACAGTGGAAGGTGACGATTGGACCAGCATTCTCCAGAAAGTGTCAAATACGGCGTGGGCCAACGGATTAAGTTATACAAACGCATGTGTTTTGAATTCTAGCTTGTCCTAAAATGAATCCGCGAATTTCTTCAGGTCTCTACTAATGACTAGGAGTGGAAGAATCGCGCGGGTTCAGTGATCTGTAGACTAAGCTTTACAATAATTTGTATACTCGAACTTTGGCTATTTAAAATGCACACGCATGTCCTCAAATGAACACGCAGAATTCTCCCCCTTAACTGCCGAAGCAAGTGACATGCTGCAGTCCCGAATGCTGTGGGCAGGAAAACCCGAGGAAGGTTAAAACCGTTCCTCCACTACGCTTCTTAGCATTGGCTCTACGTGAAGTAAGCGTAAAGTTGTTTAATTTTACAGCAGAGACTAATCGACGAAACCACAGAAAAAAAATAAGGGAGGTCGAGCTGAGTTGAGAAATTTGGGCGGCTCTTAACAACGAGGTCTTGAGAGCCGATGAGGATGAAGTGAGGAGAGTATGGAACAGCGCCGGAATGCAAGGGCGGGGGAAAAAGGGGAACCCCGAGAAAACCCGTCGACCAGCGGCACCGTCCGGCATGATTCCCACTTGCGAAAATCTGGGGTGACCTTGAGGGAGGTCAAATTTCGTCTACTGCCATGCACATGTCGCAAACACTGGGTGGTGATTCGCCATCAGTTATGTCAAAATCGTGGATTTCAACAATGACGTGACTCTTTCATGCAGTTTAATTTCTCGACAGATCCTTTTTGTTTAATAAAATTAATTACATGCTTACGTATAACACCGTTACATTAAAGATCGTTCAGAGGAAGTTTAATGAATGTTCGAGAACGTATCTACGCAAGCAGATAAAGGATGCAGATAGAACGAAGGCACAAATATAGAAAATTACGGCCATTATTCATCTGCTTATTATACGGAACGAATGTTAATTTATTGAATTACGAGCTCTTGAAACAGTATTTATTAAAGACCCGCCCATTTAATAAGCGGGCCGTCGTCTTGCAACTAGTTATCACAAATTAGGTTTACAAAGTAGCTTGCGTAAACTGCCAAGCCGTCCGCATACGTCAAATGACTAAGCCTAAGAGCAAATGGGAATAATCGAGCTTGAGTGAACCAAAAAGGCGGATAGATGCATTTTTGTGATATTTATCGAAAGCAATAACAATGTAGCTAACTGCCTTCAAATTGCGAAAACGCAATAAAAAATGCTGTCTGGATGCGAGTTATTGCCCGTAGTTACGTACAAATAATTCTAGTGGAAATACCCACACAAGAGAAACAGCTGTATTATTCCCATGGTTACTTCCAACTATTCTAAAGCCCCAGTAAAGTTATACCTTCAGGATATTCCACCGCCTCATGAAAACCAAACTTAACTAAGTCCAGCAAATTACACCAACGGGACAACGCATCGCATTCGTGCGCACTCATATTAATAATGTTTTGCATGAGAACTATGCATAACCACGCATTAGCAGCACACCTGTTTTCTCTTGGTTTTTACTCGTATCAATTACATGTAAAATATAAAAATTTCTAGATAAAATACGGACTATACTAGGGTACTCTTTCACAACACCAGGTTCTAATTCTCATTCGAGAAGTCGTGGATTCGACTTCAGCCAGTTTCTGGCTGTAAACAGCTTCTTTTTTGACACAAATAGTGAATTAAATCACATATTCTATACAGGTATCCTGAATTCTCAAACATTACGTTTAAATTTTCGGACCGTACTTCAATTAATGGTTGCAGGTGTTATAGATAATGAATAATATTTGGTGTGTGCTGTTTCTTAGGTTGCCACAGAAGGCTTACATGTTTTATCACAACGAGTGAGTTGTGGACTTGGTGCTCGACGATACAGATGTCAGCCAATGACAACACAGAGAACTAGCTTGGTTTACGAATCAGCTGTCCACAGGGAAGATCATTATGCACTGAGCCTGATAGTGTACAGTGCAGGTATAATATAACCTTCCTGTTTAACCTGTGGGCGATTGTGTACATTTCGATGTACGCGCCAAAACTCCCGACGGGGCCAGTAACGGACGAATAGAAATAAACATGCAACGCTATCCCCAGCAGCAACATACGTTGGGCCAACGGTTGGACTTTGGTTGGCAAGGTTGGCTAAGCGTTGGGTTGGAACACGAATATTAAAAAATAACGTTGGTCCAACGTAGTATGTCAACGAAAAATTTCTACCATGGACACTTTGTGATGTAACTTACCACTCTCAAGAAAATTATGTCACTAAATCAGAAAAAGCAAGAACATACTGCAAGTCCCCAGTAGCAAAGTATGTATGGCCAACATTGGAAATTGGTTGGGAAATGTTGTGCTGGAATCCTACATAAATTTGACTTTGGGCCAACTTTGTGTGCCAATTAAATCCAACCTAACATATTTAATGAAAATTATGTTGAAACATAAATTAAAATACATATATAAGAAATAATTGAGAAAAACTGTTAAAATAGAAAATATGGTATTTTTTATGTGTTGGTGGAACGTTGGTTAAACGTGTGAAAGACAACGGTTGGTGTTTTGTAATTGTGTGTCTGTTGGGCCAACATTGTTTTCCAACTAAAACCCAACCTAATCTTCCCAGTACCAACCTACGTTGGCACTTAGTTGGAAAGGTTGGCTAAATGTTGGATTGGAGTACACACATTGACAACAACGTTGACTCAACGGAAAATGCCAACAACAGTTTCCTACTACGAAAATGTTACGAGATTACTTAGCCCACTCCAGGCAATGATGTAACTAAATCAGAAAATGTCATAAAATATTGCAATTGTAATTTTTAATGGTTGATTTTTTGTTGGCAACAAGTTGATAATATGCATGTGTGTAATTTTCTGTTGGACCAATGTTGGGCAACCAACTTTTTATGTAAAACTACAGAACAACCTCTTTGAATGAAAACAGTGCCACTTTCTTGTACTGAATAGAATATGAAGGTACTTCATCACCTGAGATATTTCTCTTTAAAATATGATCAATTTGTTCATGTCAATGTTGGGAACACATCAGTTGGTCATTGGTACTAATTGTTACGTTGGGCTAACATTGTGTAACAAACATTATGCCAAAAATGGTAATTACCATATTCCTAATAAAATAAAACCACAATTTTGTATTTTTTTGTACATGTTTTTAAAACAACCCATGGTTTTTTTTTATAAATTTACATCGTTGGTGAAGTGCTGGTTACTTGGAAATAATACTGTTGGTATTTGGTATTTAAATATATGTTGGGCCAAGATTGTGTAATCAACATTATGTCAACAAAGGAAGTTGCCATATATCTGACGAAATATCACTATATTTTCGTATGATTGTTTAAATACAATGTTTTTAACACACAAATCATGTCTTATTTAATATAAGCTTCATTGTTTATGTCTTGTTTACTTGTAAGAAAACATACAATCGGTATTTGGTATGTACCTACTGTATGCATTTGTTAGGCCAACATTGTACAACCGACATAAATGTACTAATAGAAAATAATCGTTTTAAATGGAAAAAACATATTAATTTTCACAACATACAAAGAATTACCAAATGCAAATTTTCATTAAACTGTGTTTAATTCATCATGTGTTATACATGCTGTAAGCATAACAGTCGGCGATTGGTTATTTTTGTTATGTTGGAACAACATAGCATTACATACATTAAGCCACCATAGAATATTGTTTTCATCTAAGTAAACCCATATATAATTTAATTATCATTTGCTCAATGGTCCAATTTTTTTTGCACGGAAATCCTTTAAAAATAAACTGGCTGTCTTTTGTTGTGTATTCGTCATTATTTAGAATATATATTCTTGTAACTTGTAGGTTTTAGATTCAGTTTCAGAGTAGTAAAATCTGACTGAAATACATAAAAAATAGAACACGATATATTGAACTGTAATATAATGATTTGTATATAATTCTTCACAAACGACGTGCAGTTGCATTAGTCCAGTGGTTTACACGTCGGGTTTCTGTTCCGAAGGACGCGAGTTCCAATCCGTTAGCTGCCGGTGGATTTTTAAGGTCGTTATGTAAAGTGAGAAGTAATAAAAAGAACAACACATTTGAAAAAAAAATTTTGTTAATGGGTAAAATTTATTTAAAACACTGGTAACCAACGTTGGCAGGACGTTGTTTCTTGGTTGGCATTATGTATGCAATAACACATTGTAGCAAAACCTTGCCGATTGTGGGTAAATGACTGTGTGAAGGCTTTTCTGAAAGAGAAAATACACTACTCTTAACAGTTTGCACACAACCATAACATTATGTTGGGCCAACGTTGTATTTCAGTTGGCACCAACATAAAAGTCATGTTGGGCCAACGTAAACCCGTGGGACATTTCGGCGTTGGGCCAACGTAAAAATGCCCACACATATCCAAACGTTGGGCCAATGTTAGCCCAACCAAATTTTGCTACTATGGGACAAAATTAAGGTTATCAGTTGGCATCGTTTAAGTAACACAATAATTCCCTAATTATACCCAGTTGTGGAAAGTAGTAAAAAATAAAATGTTGGTGTTTGGTTGGTAATATGTTCTTTTTTTGGTTGGCTTGCAACTGAAATCATAATGTTGGGCCAATATAGAAAATACAATGTTGGTGTTTAGTTGGAAACATGTTCTATGTTGGTTGGCGTCCAACTAAAAACATAACGTTGGGCCAACGTATGCCCGAGTGTCATTTTGATGTCAGGACAACGTAATTTTTCCAACATTGCCCCAACCTTGGATAAAATGTTGGGCTTACGTTGGCCAAACCAAAAATTTCTACCGGGGATAGGGCGAGTTACGAAACCCTCTTTTACTGACAATTTTAAGGCTATTCAACCTGTACATTCTGTTTCTCCAAGCCGGAGTGTTGCCTGTTGACCTACTGGTCAGGTACAGGGGCCTTGTGGCGGAGGCATCGCGGGCTGGCAGGCTGAGGAAAGACGATAAAGAAACTATCCTGGATGGCATACTGGATAAATGGCAAGATAGATGGTCGAGTTCGGAAAAAGGCAGGCAAACCTACGAACTATTGCCAGACATCAGATCTAGACTGCGCTGTAAATGGCTATGGGTGAATCATTACAGTATGCAGCTTCTCACCGGCCATGGAAATTTTAAGGCCAAACTTCACAGCCTGCGGCTCGTGGTGTCCCCGCTTTGTGGGGTCTGCGGAGTGGATGATACCGTTCAACACGTCTTGTCGAATTGTTTGAAAACTGAAGACCTGAGGGAGCAGTTTCAAGAACAAGTAGAAGAAATGGGCATTCACTTGGAAGTTAATTCTATAATGGAAGACAAACAACTGCATAGAATGTGGAATGAATTCGCAACCAAAATTGGAAGGAGACTTGAAGATTTTGATAAATGGAACAGGCGAATTTCTGATGACCCATGATAGGGTACTCAGGTAAAGGCTTTAATGAGTAAGAGTCGGAGTATCTTAGATTGGCGAGGAGGACAGGTTTTTAAAGAGAAAACCGGTAGAATACCGAGTAACGGCAAGAAAGTAAAGTGAATGGCCCGAAGAGACCAAGAGGAGAAGTGCCGTGCACTGCCTTCCTCATCCGAGTACAGTTGCAGTGCGGGAGGATGGAGGGTGTGCTGGCCTTCGGGCCTTAAAAACCTGTTTCTCCAAGCCACACTGGGATCTGAAATAGAATACAACTCAAATTAGATAGTAGTGGTTTAGGTTGGGTTAGGTCAGGTGGGGTACACACAAAAAGGACTGGAAATATAATTAACACCAGTAATACCAATAACAACAATACATTTGGTGTTATTTTTTTCCTATATTCATCCGTTAGTATCAGTTACAGATAATACATAGGCTTATAGATTTATCATATCACAAGCAAAAATAGGTACATTTCATTTAATTCAATTATATATATATATATATATATATATATATATATATATAGATTGGTTTTACCTAGAATGACCCCACATTAAATTCCACAAACTTAACACGTTCGCTGCTAGCCTAAGAGTTAAAATTTTATTTGTAAAATAGGGGCCGTGGTAGTATAGTGGTTAGACTACTCACCTCCCACCTAGGTGAACTGGATTCGACTCCCGGCAGGGTCCCTCCCGANCGACCCCCCAACCTTCTCTCCCGGGAGTTTCAGCAGCGGCATGCCGGCGCTAGCCACCCCCCTCCTTCGTCCACCTTGCACCCTCGAGATAACCCTTCCTTTCCGACACTCCGGACCGACCGACATTTCTTTGCCCGCTCCGGCATTCACGCTTATACAGGCGCAGATGAAACCGGGGTCGGAAGAAAAAAAAAGCTGTCGACGCTGCTATTTCCGATCTTCCTTTCCTTCTCCGGGGCAAGGCGCAGATGCCACCCCCGTCACTCGCACCCCCAACCCCCTTCCGACAAGTCCACTACCTCCTCACGAAAACCCTTTCAACCACCCCCTAGCGAAGACTCTTCTCTTCGCCCGTCCCTTAGAAACCAATAAAGTAGAAGGGAAAAGTGGAGGGTTTATATGTGCGCATAGATCATAAAATAAGCTCATTTTCCGGGCCAAAGAGGGGGTGGTAGGAGGGAGGAGGGGGTGGGAGCCGGGCCCATCCNGGGATGAGTGACCAGACACTGGACTCGGGAGGGAATATTGGCGAAATCTCTGGAATATTCCTGCTGCGAGATGGTCGCGAGGAATTTTTTGATGGAAGTCGATAAACGGCCGAGTCATATTTTTATATACACTTTCAGTTCCCCAAGCCCCGTCCCCTCCAAACCAAGGGCATTAGTTTCTTGGAATGGCTGGCATTTTGAATGCAAACTGCCTTCTTTTTTTATATTGAAGGATACTGAACCATATACGTATGGTGAAACGAGACAACTAAGGATGCTATTGGAGAAAAATGGCAAAATGACAAAGGAGTGATTTCTAAGGCACTGTGCGTTATACGTCTCACGATATTATAATAATATTTAATTTCGATGAACCTAATGATCATGACATTTGCACAAAAGAGTAATGTTGGTACAAACTGATCAAATAAATCGAAAATATTCCCATAAAATTGGCGTCAAACCTGCATAAGGGACGATAGCTAATTAAGTTACAAAAATGATTAATTTAGTTTATCTAGTTACAGTTTAATTTATGCACGAATATTTTAGATGCTAAACATACTTTTTTTTTCGTCGATGCAGACAGTGTCCTTCCAGCTCAGAAACTTGGAAAGTAGTGCATGAATTAGGAAAATCTGTATTGATTTCAACAATTAGGAGTCACTTTGCAAGGCAATATCAATAATTATCCATTCAGAAACATACCTTTCGGATGTTCTCTTCTTTCGTTTTCTTACTATCCGTAGTCCGCGGGCCTGTTTTTTTTTGTTGTGGCAGCAGTGTTGTCAAAACAGTTTGCATGCCAGGTTGTGATGGCAGTGATAATTCACCCACATTATGAACAGGCCTTTTCCACGAATAAATTTTTAATCAACTATAGTAGATTTAAAACTCATGTAATATGTCTTAACCACATTTGTTTTTTTTAGGAGTAATCATGAAACCGATAAACAAATATAAGTTTTAACCATGTTTTAACCACTTTTGAGAAAATCAGCCACAACGAGGAACTAGTCAACCACATTGAGGAGCAAGCATATTTTTCACACAAATTTTAGGAAAAACGGGGATATTTTTTAGGGAAAAGAGGGAAATTTTGAATGAAAAATTGGAAATTCCTAGATAGCGGACGGCGCTTCGACCTTCAGTTCTTGTCCCACAATCGGCATACCCCTACTACTTCAATTATTTTCAAAAACANAGCGGACGGCGCTTCGACCTTCAGTTCTTGTCCCACAATCGGCATACCCCTACTACTTCAATTATTTTCAAAAACGTTCTAAGGGTCGCTTATTAAAAATGTTACCATTAGGCTGTAGAAGAAGTTAAATGGATTACAAATAACGCATTGTTAAATTTAAAAAGTCATTAAATCAAGCTTCTAATGGTATCTACCACTCGGTGAGGCCCTTTTGCTTAATAACTGTTACTACGATGTTGTTACTGTTTTCTAAAGCTTAACGCGGCTGGCCGGTGAAAGGATAGGGCTTTACATGTTTAATTATTTCAGTCGTGCCGTTGCCACATTTCAGGAAATTGCTTTCAACATAATACTTTTCGTCCATTTTTGCCCGGATCACATTGCTAAAAAAAGTATTATTTTTGTAAAATTTTTTGATACCCTGAGAATTGCGGGTAAAATAATATTTATAGATAGACGCGACAAAAATTTAATAGCACAAACTCTTATTCATTTACTCCTACTTGTTCTCTTGTAGCATGGTTATTCTCTTCGCAGGGCACAAAGTGTTTTTTTTTAACCGACATCGTGAAAGGTATAATCCATACATAGTTTCTTCACCCTTTTATGAAGGTATGCTATTGTTCTTCTTCCAGAATGCTACTCCGCCTCGAGCAAACAATCTTGACCGAGTCTAGATAGTTACACCAGAGGGACAACGCAACGCACTCGTGCGCACTCAGTGTAATAATATTTTGCATCATAACTATGTATCCCTAGGCATTACCAACACGCCTATTTCCTCACTAATTCTATTCATGTTAAATATAAATTCCATATTATAATATATGATTAAAGTATAAGCAAAATTTCAATTTAACCAAAACTAAGGTCCTTTTACGTAAACACAAGTATGAAACGCCTGTGATACATGCAATATGGAACAACTGAGCACGTCATACATGGGATGATTTTTCGAAAGTTTGATTCAAAAAGTGTAAAGAAACTATGAACAGACTATAGCCGAGAAACGCCTAAAACAATTTAACATGTAAAACCATATTCTTTAGCTTGGTAGAACCCTCATGACGCAGTCTCCTTAAATAAATAACAAGGGAAACCGCACCGTTATTTACAAGTACAACATAGACAATTTTAAGCTATTTAATCTAAAAAATAGGCTTTTTTTGATATCTCACACGGTGCAACTTCAGGAAACTATGCTCTGGGCATCACCCACGTGTATTTGTTAACCAGATTAGCCTTAGCCGTATTTAAGATCGTACTGCGCTCGTGTGTTCGGACCGCCCGCCTGGGAGGCCCAACTAGGAAGCACCAGGATCAATTTAAAGTTTCCGCCCCCCTTGACATCCCTTTGTAGTGTAAATTAGGGGCTGTTAACAGCAGAATACCCTTTGTTATCTGTCAGCATCCGACGGATTTTACTGGTGAAACGGGTGCTTATTGTTTGTGAACACGCAAGGCCTACGACTGTACGAAGGAGGAGGAATAAATTTTGACTTGAAACCAGTTGAAGGACTGCAAAGGAAAACCCATTGCAAAGAAATTTATCTCAAGCACACTAAATAGAATATAATAGGAAATGTAGTCTGCATAGTAAAAATATGTTTAATTGTAAATTAAAATAAAAAGTTATAGTAGAATATTTTTTCTGGCACAGCCAAACAACTAGTATAAGAAAATTTTTTTGTCAGATTTCTTAGTGTGTTTGTGTCTTTTTTTTCCTACTGCCACTTGTTTAAAATGGTGGTTACAATAAAGAATTATGCACATAATTCCAGTATCTCTAAGGCTTACACTGTATTTAGTACATGAAACAATTATAAAATATACAAGATTATCCTAAACTACAGGTACAAACTTTGTAATGAAAAATGGGTTAGAAAACATAATAAAACCTTTGACCTAACGTGGTTATTAAGGAAGAGAGAGAGAGAGAGAGAGAGAGAGAGAGAGACACACACACACACACAAACCTAAAAACTGAAAATTAAAAAAAAAAATTGTTTGCAAAATTTTATAAATTGCGTGATATGAAAAAACAAATTCGTGAGTAGTGCTAGTCTGATCTGATATTTGTCATCTATCAACATTTGGCGAATGATAACATGGCCTATTATTAGGAAATTACGGGGTTCCTTGTTATTAACTAACTAAAGTGTTTTACCCATGGGAGTTTATAGATTGTAATGATAATGAGTATGTTAAAGCAACACCATATAGGTTAATACTATATTTACGATATTATTGTCTCATATCACGCAGTTTCTGATATAAAAAAACTACGCTTAATTCCCAGCTTTCGAAGGTGTTTAGATATTTAATAATCTGTTCTTGAAATCGAGGTCTTGAGATCCGATGAGGTGAGTATGGAGCAGCGCCGGAATGCACGGGCGGGGGAGACGGGAGATTCTCCAGAAAACCCGTCGAGCAGCGGGCACGATTCCTACACGCGAAAATCCGGGAGAGACCTCACCGGGAGGCGAGTAGTCTGACCACTACACCACCGCGGCCTCATCATGTTAGGTCCCAAACCGTAGTATGTTTTCTATCCCAATTCACGTATCTAATAATCTCATAAACTCCGTACCTGGAGTTCATGGTAAGCATGTATATTATTATAATTAATTTTCATGCATAGCTTGTCTCGCACACTGTAATTTTTAATATTTTTTTTCCTGTGGGACCTCCGAGTACAACGAGGTGAATACTAAGTTCAGAAATTTAAGAGGGAAAAAAAAAGGTAAGAAAAGGGGTTTTTAAGAGGAAGAGGAGGGGCGGGGGATCGAAATTGCAAACCAGCATAGTTTGTGTACTACAGCCACGTGAAAGTTCTTTTAAGTCGGGTCATTAAATCTTCCATAACAATTATAATATTCAATACAATTTATAATTATCACAGTTAAAACAAATAGTTTCGCTAAGTTTCCAGGTAATTTTTTTTTTTTTGATGCTCAGTATATGTTACTTGAATAAATTCTTGCGGTACGTCGGAACAACCAAGCTCTCGTGTCTGAGGTTTCCTTTGAAACTGCGCCAAGTTTTACCGCTGTCTGTTTCGTGGGATGGTTCGTCACGGAAGCAAAATAAACACCTATAACCGCAGATCCGAGCCACCGTGGAAGCTAAAAGCGGAGAAGGTAAATCGTGTGCTGCTGCGCTGGAGACCACGACCCTTTTTTTCCGTCGAGCGCCGCATCGGTGGAGCCGAGGGAGTTGCACAGCAATTCCGCGAAATACGGTCCTTCCAGCGGCATCGCCCAAGCAGGNCCGCATCGGTGGAGCCGAGGGAGTTGCACAGCAATTCCGCGAAATACGGTCCTTCCAGCGGCATCGCCCAAGCAGGCGGGATGCGCAGATGATAATTCAACTGCAGTTTCTGAGTCGCGAGGGAAGATAGTTTCCGACCACGGGGCGAGCCCGGCGTAGCTATTTCTATTTGCTCGTTTCCCCGGCGGTCGTCGTGGACCACTGCGTCTTCATTTCCGTCGAGCCTCGCGTACGTTACGCTTCGAAGTCGAGGAAACGACAACGATGATGCTCGCAGACACCCCCTCCACCACCCTGATTCCAAACGTAGCTACGAATTTTTTTTTGCCTCGTTCTCCCGCTTCACGTAGCTTCATTATACAACTCGTGTCGATCCCTCCACCCCCCACCATCCGCATATTTGACCAAAACACCGGTTACAGAATCGCATCAGCGACAGATAAGCATCGACCTCTCTGCACTTTCATTAACCGTTTCGAAATAACGACTGGGGCTCCCGAGGCGGGTGAATAGTGCGAGGCCGATGTCATCAGACGCCGTGTTTCGGGAATGTTCGGATCTTTTCTGGCGGCACGACGATAGAATCTTCACGCCGCGTGGTTGCAATTCCTTCATATACGTATTGGGTGGGGAAACGTCTGTGGATATACCCCGACGCATTCGTTAAAAAACACTTAAACATGTAAATACGAAGGTAAACAACACTCGTTGTGGTATTACAGCACGTTTGATAAAAGGGATTGGTGTATCTCGTGTTGCTGAACAATAAGCTGACAATATTCGACTGTTAAATCTAGCAGGCAGGCGCCTCAAACCAAAACCGCGATCATTCGTTTCCTGGAAATTTGAAAGGAAGGGAGTGCAACGTCGGGTTCTGCTGTAAAAACAAATTTCCTTTCCCGCCTTTTATTTGATGAGTAATCTTATAAAAGATTTCCTGCGAGCGCGAACTGTTTCAGCAATTTCTTCACTCGCCCTCTACACTTAATATTCTAATTGTCACAAAAAAAANTCCTGCGAGCGCGAACTGTTTCAGCAATTTCTTCACTCGCCCTCTACACTTAATATTCTAATTGTCACAAAAAAAAATGCAAACTAACTCCCAAGACGTATTTTCGAACGAAGGTAATGAAATAAGTGACCAAACCAAACAGTTGATTCACTTGGATATTTGGTTGACAGGCCGTTGTTTATTCAAGCATGTGTTTTGTTAAATGACCAAATTAATTTTTGTCGTTTTTCAAGTTTTATTAACTCAACATAACAATTCGTTAGGGCAGCTAAATATAGGTTCGGNCCTGCGAGCGCGAACTGTTTCAGCAATTTCTTCACTCGCCCTCTACACTTAATATTCTAATTGTCACAAAAAAAATGCAAACTAACTCCCAAGACGTATTTTCGAACGAAGGTAATGAAATAAGTGACCAAACCAAACAGTTGATTCACTTGGATATTTGGTTGACAGGCCGTTGTTTATTCAAGCATGTGTTTTGTTAAATGATCAAAATTAATTTTTGTCGTTTTTCAAGTTTTATTAACTCAACATAACAATTCGTTAGGGCAGCTAAATATAGGTTCGGNAAATTAATTTTTGTCGTTTTTCAAGTTTTATTAACTCAACATAACAATTCGTTAGGGCAGCTAAATATAGGTTCGGCCTATGCAAACGAGTATTTTGTTGACTGGAACAAGTCTTTCCCTCGGTGCAAGCTGCGAAGGCAGGACTCGTCTCCGGGAACAACGTCCAGGTGCTACATCGTGCATTGATGCGAGGCCTCTCGCTGCGCAAACATCAGTGACCTCCCCTCCCCTACATCACCCCC
>NQII01006576.1:82707-93879 GCA_002778355.1 Clitarchus hookeri
GACAGGCGCAGCTGGTGGTGGGATCTCGGTGTCCCTTGGGCAGCTGCAAAATGTGGCTGTGGCCGCGCCCTGGTGCTTTCCGTTGTCTCCGGATGTCGTCTGCACATGCAGGAACAGTTGCACGTGCCGAAACCTTTGGTAGCGTGCCTTAGCAGCTGCGAGGCTCCTGGTGTCCCTCTTCCGGCATGTCCACAAAACCCTTAATCCTTATTGCGGTCGTACGCCCGCGAGCTTCGCCAGAGCGTGTGTTCTGACGAATAAAATATCGGGACGCAGAATGCGTCAATATTAGTATGCGTATAGGTAACGCACCTTTGCTTGGCTCGAGAAAGCATGCGTTGAACTTATTGGCGCAAGACAAGTTTATGGGTAGCCTTCCTGTTAATTCGTTGTGTAAACTACCGTTGGTTTGGGCACCCAAAACATGGCCCTGGTCTGCATCACGTTCCAAAACAGTGTGAGATGAAGGGAATATGAGTGTTGCAGACATGCAGTATGCAAAGCGCGAGCTATACGAATATTCAAAAGTTGTAAACAACATACATGCACCGCTAACATGTAAAGTGAAAAACGAAGACGTTACAACTATCCAGGGGGGTGAGAACGAAAATGTGACTTCCGAAACTGTTGGTGATACTGTGAAATACGCATATTCTCTTGATGATGAAGTGACGACATCAGTACAGCAAAAGCGTAAACGTGATGCTGAAGATATTAGCTACTTGAAGTTGGGGCAGAAGAAACTTCAATTCGAACATAGTACTCTGGTTCAGAGGTATCTCACAATCCACTCATCACGAAAGAACATACACGTAGACTTGTATCGTGAAACTTCTACGAAGTGTGTTGTGAAGCCTAGCTACAAATTTTCTGAAGACACCAGTGACTTTGTTGATAGACTGCAGGTGTTGGTTCCATTGCAAAGAAGAGGATATCTTTCTGTTAGTGAAGAGATAAATTTTGTTATTGATGAACTCAGAGCTAGAGGCTTTATTGAAAAACATATCATGCATGTGTGTAAATTGGTTAAGAATATGAATAAATACAAACATTAAAAACAAAAGNCTTTATTGAAAAACATATCATGCATGTGTGTAAATTGGTTAAGAATATGAATAAATACAAACATTAAAAACAAAAGTACCTTTTGTTATATTTTTTAAATTCCTGTCGCCTAAGAATATATGTACTGGTATGTATTTATAAATATTTGTAGACTGCAAGTATTTGCAATGAACATACATGGAGTGTGGCTATGTAGAATTATTTTTTCTGAGATATAATTAATTGTAAGCTGTGGAGATATAAGGTTTTTAACAATATACACATACGTGCTAAGTTTACCTGATTGACACATTACGTGCACTCACTTTCTGATGAACATCAAACATTGTCTTTACTTTGTTTGTATAATCACTTCAAGTTATCATTGCGGGTAAACAACCTTATTGCAGTTATCGCAGTTGCAAGTCTTGTATGCGAAGCTGAACACGTAATATTTAGTTTTATGTTGTCGTGTATTAAAGGTTTTACTAACACTATTTCCACATATCTTTCAGTGATTACGTACACTTATTCTAAGAAGGAAGGATTACATTGGAAGCAGTGTTTTAACATATTAAGGTATCCGCCTATCTTATGCTTGGGAGTATAGTACTTAACATCTAGTCGACGATGAGGTTATTGGAGAAATAAATGCGTAAAAAATTTTCAACTTACATTTCTATATGAAAAATTGTAATGTTAATATGTAAATTATTTCACTTGTTTTTTATGCGGGAATAAACTAAATGCATTATATATATATATATATATATATACATACATAATTATGTTAGCAGCACAGACATGCTGCATGTAATTTCACACAAATTTTTCTTATGATTGTGTTCCGTGTATATATAAGTCTATGGAATGTTTACTAACCCTGATCGCAACCCTTTTACTTTGTTCAGCAACATATGTATATATATATATATTTGTTTTTAGGTTGAACCCAAAAAAATATATTGTTGTTGGTGTTAACTTTTGTATTATTTCTCTTGGTTTTGTAGTGCATATATACATTCTCTACTAGGATGCTGTATTTTTTATTTCATTTTTATTGGTAGAATAGATATGAGCTTTTCGTATCTCATCTACCATATTAATGTGGAAAGATATTGTAAATTATATATAAAATACTAATAATGTGAATACTTCTACTTTATAGATGACATATTATAAGCATTCAGGGGAAAAAAAAGGTTTATAGTGTTTTGGTTTAGGAGTTATACTAATTAATTTACGTTTGTTAATGAGTTATAAGGATATTCCTTTGAATTTCGGGGATGGGATTCTGTTAATTTTATCTAAAACATTTTTAATGGATGTATGTTTTAGCATTGTTTTTCTTTTATATATGTTTTCCTGGAAGGATACGTGTCGAAATGGTGTTTTTTAGTGTGCACTCTCACGAAAATTTCCTTTCATATAGCAGGGATAGGAACGGTTGTGTATATTAACTGAAAATATTATCTTACACTCGCATCGGTTTTGTTTAGATGAGTGTTATCACGAGTAATAAACGATCGAAGATTGGTATTATGGATTGTACAATATGGTGTGTTTTGGTAGGAGTCCAGTGGTTTGATCGCCGCTCCACAAAATGTCGGACACCATGTCCTGTGTGTTGATAGAGGTAGGGATTGCCGGAGCGATAATTTAGATTGTTGGTTTCTGAATTAAATTTCACACTTAACTATTCGGATGGATGTGAGGTGTATATGGGTGTTTGCGATTCTCATTTTACAAACTTCACGGGGAAATGTTTGCGAGGAGGGTGTGTGTTCAGTCCGCACTTTGAAGTAGGTTTGTTTAAGCAAATAGTTATATGTCGTGGGTGGAACAATCTATCATATCCCTCTGTAAATTGGGTTCTCGTTACTTATATTTGCGATGGTAAGGACATGTAATAGCGGAGATATTTCACATATCATCCTCAGTATTTATTTTTAGAGTTTGCTATAATAATTTTTCTGGCTCTTTTTTAAATTAAAATTAATGGTTAAAGCTTATTATCATTATAACGAGTTCTATACGTAGTGGTTTCTTCCCTGACACGATGATGTGTATATATATATATATATATCTGATAGTGATATGCATGTATGATTGGGTGAAGCAACATGCATTTCCCGTTTGTTTGAACTCTTCTTTAGCTGTATATGCATGAGTAAGGTAGACATATCGCAGGGTCTCGACAGCGATAACATTAGAGACTGAGCAAGTTGTTCAGAGAGACAGAAACGGGGAAGGAACTGGGTATGGTCTGTGGTAAGGAACCATCCCAGCATTCATTCGCTTAGAGTGAGTTCGGGAAACACCGGAAAAAAAAAATCTGAATGTTTTGTTTGGAATTTGAACTCACGTCTTCTCGAATAAGAGTTCATAACATTATTTGCCACTGCATCACCTAGCATGGTAGGCGGGTAAGGCATAAACATTGCTTATTTCTTGTAAGTAAATTGGTTATGGAAAATATTTTTTTAAGACTTTTGCACAAATAAATTTTATTTTCACCTTTCATGATACACTCTACAAAAGTAGTTTAATTTCCCAGGGGATGATTTTCGTGTATGTCATTTTGTCCCCATATGTTAATTACTTCACAAAAACTATGAAACGTTAAGGTGTTTAGGTATTTACTTCATTCTATTTGTGCGCGCTTACATATGATAATAGTATTAGTAATTTTTAGGTAATTTTTTTCATGTAAAAAGCATATAGCGTACTTGTGCTTCCTATGCAAAACATTAACAGTGCGGTAGTAGATACAACATCTCAGTCTATTGTGTCAGAGCTAATTATGTCGGATACGCGTTCTTCAGAAGAATCTTCACAGCAATCATTGGATTCGAAACAAAAGTGTTGTTAATGTGATAAGGAGTATCTCGATGTGAGTAAGTTACGTCATCATGAACGGTATTGTCGCAGTAAACCTACTCACCATCTGTATCGTTGTTTGAAATGTCGGTGTGTGTTTGATACTAGTGGTGCACTATATCTGCATGGTGTGGGACGTTGCGGCTTTACACCTGCAACGAGTGGACCATTGCCTGGATCTCAGTGCCAACGTTGTTATAGGCATAGTCATAGTATGCGTTGTCCTGAAAGGAGCAGTTGTGTAAAGAACCCTGAGTGTATTAGATATCGCTGAGGTTTAAACTAAGATTATTAGTGTTTTAGAGTTCGTCTGCATCCAGGGCCCGAGCTGTTGGGTCGTGTACTTCCTCTCGATACGCAATTACTTCGAATTATTTTTTGGGGGGTCATAACTCTGTGATGGGGTTCGGTATGGTTTTGGCTCTCGTAGAGGTTGAATGGGTAATTACAAGTAGTATCTGAAATGTATTTACCCCCTGTAATTATGCTTTAATTTCCTTCTACGGCGTGTGGCTATAACTTTATTACGATTTATTTATCCTCAACAGGAGTCNTGTAATTATGCTTTAATTTCCTTCTACGGCGTGTGGCTATAACTTTATTACGATTTATTTATCCTCAACAGGAGTCGAACCAAGGACTAAATCGGTACACACGTATTTACCCTCACCGGGATTTGAACCAAGGAATATGGCAGTATAAATGTATTTACGCTTGAATTACCCTCGATGAGGATCGAAGTAAGGAGTATCTCAGTACAAATGCAATTATGTTTTAACCTTGGCGGGATTCGAACCAAGGACTAACCCAATACAAACTTACTTAAGCATTACTTACCCTCAACGGTATTCGAAGCAAGGTTTAGGACAGTATAAATATATTTGTGTTTTCCTCGCCCTCAACAGGGTTCGAACCGAGGACTGGTCCAGTATAAATGTATTTACGGTTTAATTATCCTCGACGGGAATCTTATCAGGTAATAGACCAGTATAAATGTAACTATGTTTCACTTACCCATGGCAGGAATCGACACCAATCAAGATGGCGGACGTATATCACAAACATATTAGCGATTCACAGCTCAGTTGCGAGTGAGCAGTGAACGGGTTAGGACGTGTACTTAGTNCACCTAGCATGGTAGGCGGGTAAGGCATAAACATTGCTTATTTCTTGTAAGTAAATTGGTTATGGAAAATATTTTCTTAAGACTTTTGCACAAATAAATCTTATTTTCACCTTTCATGATACACCCTACAAAAGTTGTTTAATTTCCCAGGGGATGATTTTCGTGTATGTCATTTTGTCCCCATATGTTAATTACTTCACAAAAACTATGAANGTTTAATTTCCCAGGGGATGATTTTCGTGTATGTCATTTTGTCCCCATATGTTAATTACTTCACAAAAACTATGAAACGTTAAGGTGTTTAGGTATTTACTTCATTCTATTTGTGCGCGCTTACATATGATAATAGTATTAGTAATTTTTAGGTAATTTTTTTCATGTAAAAAGCATATAGCGTACTTGTGCTTCCTATGCAAAACATTAACAGTGCGGTAGTAGATACAACATCTCAGTCTATTGTGTCAGAGCTAATTATGTCGGATACGCGTTCTTCAGAAGAATCTTCACAGCAATCATTGGATTCGAAACAAAAGTGNTGTCAGAGCTAATTATGTCGGATACGCGTTCTTCAGAAGAATCTTCACAGCAATCATTGGATTCGAAACAAAAGTTTTGTTAATCTGTTAAGGAGTATCTCGATGCGAGTAAGTTACGTCGTCATGAACGGTATTGTCACAGTAACCCTACTCGCCATTTACATCGTTGTTTGAAATGTCGGTGTGTGTTTGATACTAGTGGTGCACTATATCTGCATGCTGTGGGACGTTGCGGCTTTACTCCTGCAACGAGTAGACCATTCATTGCCTGGATCTCAGTGCCAGCGTTGTTATAAGCATAGTCGTAGTATGCGTTGTCCTGAAAGGAGCAGTTGTGTAAAGAACCCTGAGTGTATTAGATATCGCTGAGGTTTAAACTAAGATTATTAGTGTTTTAGAGTTCGTCTGCATCCAGGGCCCGAGCTGTTCGGTCGTGTACTTCCTCTCGATACGCAATTACTTCGAATTATTTTTTGGGGGGTCATAACTCTGTGATGGGGTTCGGTATGGTTTTGGCTCTCGTAGAGGTTGGATGGGTAATTACAAGTAGTAGCTCAAATGTATTTACCCTATGTAATTATGCTTTAATTTCCTTCTACGGCGTGTGGCTATAACTTTATTACGATTTATTTATCCTCAACAGGAGTCGAACCAAGGACTAAATCGGTACACACGTATTTACCCTCACCGGGATTTGAACCAAGGAATATGGCAGTATAAATGTATTTACGCTTGAATTACCCTCGATGAGGATCGAAGTAAGGAGTATCTCAGTACAAATGCAATTATGTTTTAACCTTGGCGGGATTCGAACCAAGGACTAACCCAATACAAACTTACTTAAGCATTACTTACCCTCAACGGTATTCGAAGCAAGGTTTAGGACAGTATAAATATATTTGTGTTTTCCTCGCCCTCAACAGGGTTCGAACCGAGGACTGGTCCAGTATAAATGTATTTACGGTTTAATTATCCTCGACGGGAATCTTATCAGGTAATAGACCAGTATAAATGTAACTATGTTTCACTTACCCATGGCAGGAATCGACACCAATCAAGATGGCGGACGTATATCACAAACATATTAGCGATTCACAGCTCAGTTGCGAGTGAGCAGTGAACGGGTTAGGACGTGTACTTAGCTTGTAATTACTGTGTACTTAGTCTCGGTACATTTATTACTCTCGGTATGTAATTATTCTAGGTGCGTGTACTTATTCATCACGCAATTACTCATTACGCTTAATTACTCATTGCATAATTACTCANTAATTATTCTAGGTGCGTGTACTTATTCATCACGCAATTACTCATTACGCTTAATTACTCATTGCATAATTACTCATTACGCAATTAACATATATCTACGCCTATTTACCCTCTACAGGCCTTGAACCAGAGACTGACTAATTACTCAACCCTCCTGGTCCAACCCTACATCCCCCTTACCCTNACCCTCTACAGGCCTTGAACCAGAGACTGACTAATTACTCAACCCTCCTGGTCCAACCCTACATCCCCCTTACCCCCACTTCTAGCCAGTCGCCCTCCAGACCTCCTCCAAAAATTTCAAAATCTAACAAATGTCGCTTGGGGGCTTTGTCCACTACAAGGGTACCCCCACAAACAACAGCCAATCACAGAACACCTCAGAAGGGGTGGCATAACCCGTTAACCAACCACAACATACCTCTCAGGGGAAGGGGGGAATTATCTGTTTTCCAGGTTGAAGGTGCCGGCAATTAGTATCCCTCTCTCCGAGGCCATTTCCAAGGTTAATTAAATGGCACTTAGGCCACTAATGTCTGCTAAGTGTCGTAAACCACTGCGCTACCCCTACTAATTATAATATTACATTCATAATTAATAAGAACAAAATCAGGGAAAATAGGAGTGTTGGTAATGTCTAGAAATAAATAATTCTTGTGCTAATTATTATTACACTGGGTGCGCACGAATGCGGTGTATTGTCCCTTTGGTGTTATTTTCTCGACTTGGTTAAGCTTAGTTTGCATGGGGCGGAGGAATATCCTGGAAGTAGACACTTAGCAAGGCTTCAGAAAAGTTGGAATCATCCGCGAATTTACTATAGTACTGGGCAGCCTGCGCATAACTACGCTAGTACTGAAACACATGGAAACGATGCAGCTCTCGCAGTGCTATAGTTAGTAGGAACACTTACTTTTTNTTGTCCCTTTGGTGTTATTTTCTCGACTTGGTTAAGCTTAGTTTGCATGGGGCGGAGGAATATCCTGGAAGTAGAAACTTAGCAAGGCTTCAGAAAAGTTGGAATCATCCGCGAATCGACTATAGTACTGGACAGCCTGCACAGAACTACGCTAGTACTGAAACACATGGAAACGATGCAGCTCTCGCAGTGCTATAGTTAGTAGGAACACTTACTTTTTNAACTACGCTAGTACTGAAACACATGGAAACGATGCAGCTCTCGCAGTGCTATAGTTAGTAGGAACACTTACTTTTTTACGACTTATTATTGAATAGATGTGCCTGTGAACAGGTTTTGGAACAACTGACGCACAGCTCAACTCGTGACAACAACCAACATCAACCTGATGTTGGTTGTTCAGTCGCAAGTTTCATACCGTTTAGTTGGAAAAAAACTAAATGTTTTCCCCGTGTGGTTCCTAAGCCTCGTTCAGAATGTATGTCCCTTTAATCCCCCGTTAATCGTGTACGTGGTTCGTGCGCTCGTTTAACCAGTGCTGTAAGTTTTGAGCTTGTTCGCTGTAGGAAGCAAGGCCTTCAGAAATCAAGCAGCCGATGGCCACAGAAATAATAAATAAACGTAAAAAAATAACAGCGAAATCGAGTACGACTGTATGATTAACCTGTGCGCGGTATTTATATAATACTTTAACACAGTTCAAGCTACTGGTGTTTTCAGAATATACATCATACGGTTCTGTTATGCAATTAGGAAACATTCGCTGTGGATTCACTGTTCGCTTCATTAACAGTAAAGCAAACAAATTTTGTTGACTGAGGTCTGCCTCGGACATAGGCAGAAATTTTTGCTCCTTATGCAGCACCGTACATGAGGTAGAAAAATAATTGCATATAAACAATAGTTTTATCTTCTGTACTGACATACTCACCTGCGAGCTTTCCCAAAATGTTAGCTCAACGCACATCTCATTTTTTATTGCAAAATTTCCTTTCTTCTCGTGTCTCTTGCGTAATGAGAACATTTAGGAATTAGAACATCAATTTTCACCGTTCACTCTTGCTTTTTGTCCCGGGAATTACTTTTGCATTCTTTTCTAGTGTTTGAGTAAGAGTTCATTTGGGTAGTTTCACTGTGACGGGTACGATCACGCTATAATAGATTTGCAAAACATGTATACTGGCGGTTATTTTTCAGTCGTCTTTAGTAAAAGTTTAAGTTCTTACCGTTTATTTTTTTAAATCTGCGACTTTACGCCTAAAGGCTAAACGCGAGACGGGTTACATGCTATAATTCTAAATGTGGTTAGCGGTTCCCGCTCCTTNACTTTACGCCTAAAGGCTAAACGCGAGACGGGTTACATGCTATAATTCTAAATGTGGTTAGCGGTTCCCGCTCCTTTCTGCATGTCATATTTTAATGGACACACTTATTTAAATGCTCTCAGTAAAGTTGGTAGCAACGAAGGATATGCAGTGTAGTTCAATGTCCAAACGTTGTATTTCAAGAGCAAAATTTAAATTTGTGGACATTGGGTTAGTTTGATTTAGTTTATGCTACAATGTAAGAAATTATTTGCAAATTTACCATGCCAGTGTATGCGTATAGTGATAAAGCGAGAATGGTAAATTCTGTTCCNTGTAAGAAATTATTTGCAAATTTACCATGCCAGTGTATGCGTATAGTGATAAAGCGAGAATGGTAAATTCTGTTCCCATACATCGAATGTAACGTTCATACATTTGCTCAGGAAAGGGTCAAATGAGTAAGGAAGTTACCTACTTTGTATAAAAGCGACGCTCAATATTCTCATAACTGCAACTAGATATGTGGTATTACTTTCATATAAAGTATACGTTAAAAACTTCCATTACAGTTTAGGAAGTTTAAAATAATTTTTCTACAATGTATTTTTACACGCGTTAAATTTATGTTTGGCGTATTTGAAACATATTGACATTTGTAGCAATTTCACATTTCCACTTAAATGGACACATTAATAAACAGATGAGGCCAAAAGCAATTTAATATACATATGGCGGAAGGTTACAAATATGGCAGAAAAGGAGATCCTTAAGAAGAGCTATCAAAATTACTTAACTAACCGCGAACGGTTTATACATTTAACATTACACTTAATACACTGAAGTAAATTTAATCTCAATAACGACATGCATTCATCGCTTATCTAAGGTTCGAACCCGGAATCACATAACCGCAAGGCCTGAAGGANAATCTCAATAACGACATGCATTCATCGCTTATCTAAGGTTCGAACCCGGAATCACATAACCGCAAGGCCTGAAGGAGCCTTAGTGACATATATCGTGAAAGTCTCAATAGAATATAATTTTATTTAATTCCACAGCAAACAGCTGACGATATNGCCTTAGTGACATATATCGTGAAAGTCTCAATAGAATATAATTTTATTTAATTCCACAGCAAACAGCTGACGATATACCTATAATACATATATACCAGTATATGTATAAAGTAAACTCTCGAATATAAGTTTTTACTGTTCGTCTTTTTTCTTATTTCTTAATATAGCGAAATGCAGTATACAAACCTATGAAGAATCATCATACCGGATAAGACTTAGCATTCGAACTTGTTAAGATACTGAACACCCTCCAACTGAAAAATTGTAATGCGTTATTTGCAACCTGTTTGGCTATGGTGACGTATATGTGGGTTAAAGGCTCAATTTATACATTTTTTAAATACAGAACGTATAGTTTTTCTCATTTTAAAATGTTCTCCTTCTCAGACAGATGAAATAAGCAAACACGAAAAACGTCCGGCGTGAAGCACTACTTGCGCTCCAGTTGGCACTTCGCTGTACGCCAGCAGGGGTTAAAAATAAACTGGCCTTTACGCGCCGCTAACACCAGCGCATGGCTTCGCCGGACGTTTCCCTCTGCTCTACTAGGACACGTTTGAATTCAATACGCGGCTAGCTAGCAACACGTCCCACGCGGTCAAATGTAGCCGGGAACTGAAATAATTTTTACTCGTGCGCGAAGCTCAGGTCTTCGGAGATTTCAACTCCCCCGTCTCGTGGAGCTGAGTCGCGGCACGCCAAACGCGCGCTTGGTCCGTGAGCCTTGCGAGCGACGAGGTTCGCTGTTTATTCAGTCCGGGATTGGACGAGCGCCTGCTATTGCAGTCTTTGGCCACGGGGGCTGCGGTCGTGTAGTGGTCAGACCACTCGCCAACCGGGTTCGATTCCCGGCGGGGTTGCCCCCCAAGGATTTTCGCATGTGGGAATCGTGCCGGACGACGCCGCTGGTCGGCGGGATTTCTCGGGGATCTCCCGTTTCCACCCACCCTACTATTCCGGTGCTGCTCCGTACTCACCTTGCTTCGCCCTCATCGGCTCTCAAGACCTCGGT
>NQII01006577.1:0-120009 GCA_002778355.1 Clitarchus hookeri
ACGAGGACAGCGGACTTCGAAGCGACGAGGCGGATAGCTTACGGCGAGAGTAAGTTTATGCGATGTCAGGGAACGTAAAAAAGCGTCGTGGTGTACTTCCAGCAGTCGGCGAGTGCAGAGAGACTATTCTAGATGCTCGGTGTGCCCTAAGGATAGTAATGGAAAGTGGAGACTGTGATTAATCTGCAGTACAGTGCNGACTATTCTAGATGCTCGGTGTGCCCTAAGGATAGTAATGGAAAGTGGAGACTGTGATTAATCTGCAGTACAGTGCGGAGTTGTAACTCATTTGATAGCAGGTTTATTTTATTATTTTAACAATAGCTTATAAGAAATTCAACTCTATAATTTGTATTAATGAATTACCTGAATTTGTGTGCTGAAAATTGTTCTCAATGCAGTTATTCATTGTTTTATTTTATTAATTTAATTTATTATTTTATTTAGTAAGTAGTAAGTGATATTTATGGTGTAGAAAGATTAACTGTGACTTTTATATTGTGTTTAGTATTGTGAATTTATTTTAAAATAATTTGAAGTCCTGTTAATAAATTAAATTAAAACGTTGTTCATATCGCGAACGCCATGGCATTGAGACAATATTAATAGACCTTAATAAAGCGCTGTTGTGTGCCAACCAAATTTAATGTACATACAATTTACTTCCCAGAAAATGTTGTAACTGTTTTAAAACGAAATGTCCTAAAAATTGGTTTCGTGTGGAGTGGGTCCTTAGAGAAGGTGCTGTAAGGACAGATATGCAATCAACACGGAAGGTGATCTCGTATAACTCATTTCAAAGGAAATAAAGTCAATGAAATAAATTAATAGCGTATTAATTTAATTAACTACATATATTCTCATATATTATTTCTATTGATTATGTAACATAAATAATTCAAGCTTTTTAAAATACTGGTTCATATATTCATACAAATACACAAACATATCAAAATATGTATGATACCCTCAAGGCGTAGTGCTTATAATGTTTGATTTTCAAGCACAATGTCCGAGGTTATAACATTAACATTTTTCGCTTTAATAGTCNGCGTAGTGCTTATAATGTTTGATTTTCAAGCACAATGTCCGAGGTTATAACATTAACATTTTTCGCTTTAATAGTCTATCCCTGTACATCGATGGAAAACCATTTTCGTATTATTCATTCTCTCTCAAATGCACCAGCGGTCCATGTAAACTTGAAAGAAGATATTGTGACTGGCCTGTGTTTCAAAATGACCTCAATGTTACTTATAGTTATTATTCTAATGCCAACTTACCAATTGAAGGCCTGAGGATGATAACTGGTAACTTTTCCATTTGCTCAGAAACTAGTGCTTCAGAGAGTGCCTTCGTGAACGCATATGAGTTTGGAATGTCGCCCAGAATTCTGAAACAACACGATAACGTTTTAAAATTAAACATTCGTGCAGCACTTATGTTTAACACTGCATACAGTTATGAAGTTACGACAATCAATATAAAATCTCATATTTTTCTCTTCGAAAATGCCTAGTACAACAGGTTTATGAATTGTCAGATATTCTGGTTTAAACAACATTCAGACAACATAACTTCACCAGGACACCAACAATGAGTAAAAGGTTAATGTCAGGCCATGACACTGCCTGTATAATCGCAAATACGGCATCAAATGCCCACGCCATGCAGTCCAATCGGGTTTAATTGCATTAGTTGATAAACATGTCATGCATAAATTTTGCCCCGACTGATATATTTTGGGTAGTGTCTTGACGTGTATATCCTCTGTTCTGGATATTCGTATCACCGTACAATAGACAGGCACTGTGGCCCCTCATTATTTTGTACACTGTTCGATTAAGTGTCCGTAAAATTACGGAAAGTACTGGTTACAAATTTTTCCAGACATCTTCCTAAAATTACGGCCTGCGCGTTATTTTCCATAACGTTCTCTCCATAAATTTCACATAAATCTCCGTGAATTCACGAAACGTGTCCATAAACTTCCAAGTAATTTTTTTAAATCTGCTATTTACAAAAAGGGGTAGCAAAAAAAAAATTCTTTAGTTATGTGTGTGTTTCACTGTGGATAAAAATGACTGTAAAAAGTTTAAAGAATTTTGTCCGGTAGCGGGATTTCAACCCGTAAAAAAAATTGACAGTCTAACATCTTATACACTCACCTACCACACTTACACAAGAAAAATTATTGTAAATAATGGATACATACAAAATGATTATGATGTTATGAAGTGATCAGGCCTTAACTGAACGGCCTGCCTGATCACAACTTCAAATATTAAACCAGGGCACGAGCGTGATTGCAACAAAACCTTGTGAAAGACAGTTGCAAAAATCCCCTCCACCGGCCAGTAAACGGGGCCGAAATATATTAAACAACGCGTCCGATATAGGCCAGCGTAACACAGGGAGCGGGGTCTTTTGTCGTCTACCCGACCAGAGAGAAGATCACTGAAGATGGGTGTGTCCGGCCGTCGTTAACCGCCTCCTAGAATTAGCCTCCGGTAACATGAAAAGGTGGGGACTTTCCCATTAGATTGTGACAGTAATGGCATGACATATTAAATCTTAGCATAATTAATAAGCATCTTGTTATACCATTTAAGCTCCCCCGATCAATAGTCACGTAAATAGTAATTGTATAATCTCTATGTTCAATAAACCTCATTTAATACTATTGTGCTGCACCTAATCATGGCTCATTATTTCAGCTACGCCCTTAGATGTGTTCACATATGAATGGCATAAAAAGCTCATTCGTAACAATGAACACACCTCAGTCATGTTAAGAGTGCTTTTGAGTTTGTTATTTTATTTCAGCTTTACAAACAGGGATAAGAAAAAGAGTTTTTTTTCCCATAAGGTAATTTACTGTGTATAACAGAGAAATTTAACAAAATTTAAATATGTTGTCCTGTAGTGGGATTGTAATACGAATCGACAAATTAACACTCAATAACTGGAACCACCCATATAGCAAAGGATATCCACTGGATATCCCAATTACATCCACAATATCTTAAAGTCATCTAAGTCCTGAAGTGAATATCTTCAGGATATCCGTTGGACAACTAGTAGTAGATATCAGTTCGTTGTTAGTACCAACTAACTTTCTGAAAATCCAAATAGCATCTCCAAGTTCAAATCGCAACTTACGACGAGAATACAATAATAATATGTTGGAAGACTTTTGCCATCAATGAACTCGTTGCTACATCTAATTCTGTTATTAGTATTGCATCTAACTCTTTATGCGCATTAATAGATGTTACAAAACCTCCAATAGCTATTACTTATGGTTAATGTCTAAATCTAAATATTTATATAGGTTATCCACAAAATCCTTGTGTGGATATTGGGCGGACATTTGGATATCTTTTGGCAGTCTTTTGGATGTAACTTCGATATTCCTGGATGTCCCTGGATATCCATAACATCCGTGGGGACATCCATTAGATATTCTTCGGATGTCTGTGTGCTATGTGGGCACTCACCTACCACACTTTTACACGAAGTACTGTATTTCATAAATATGGATTTTACACGTAAGTGACGCACGTGGCTCTCTTAGTTTCAAGTCGTGTTAGAGCGCTAACTATTTTGTTTTATTTGCAACGAGGTAACGAATAAATAGTTTAATTTTCGTTGTGTGCGTAAGGTTTCGTCCTGTAGCGGAATTTGAAAAATAATCAAATAATTAGCACTCCATGAGTGGTTCGCCACTCACCTACTACTATTTTACACGAAGTAGTATTGCGAAGATGGGATTTTATACGCTTCATGTATCATCGGCATTGTTCGTGTCTAAAAGTCGAAGCCATAAGAATACGAAGAGGTTCCGTATTTTATATTTACGGAGCTCATTTCCGTTATTCGTCATTACGGAGTGCCTTTCCAAAAAATAACTCTACATCTCCGTAAACGTTTCCGTAAATATACTGAAATTTCTAAGTGTAGCAGGCTATTTAACAAAAAGACAGAATCTTGCAGAATGATTGCTTGTGCCGTGTCTCTAATCCAATAATGAACGATGTTCATGATAATATTTCTGTCATAGTATCCCTTTGCCCATTTACCAAAAGCACAACATTCGGTCATAATATCCTCTTGCCCACAGCAATTCCTGAAGTTCTTAGTTTGATCGCGAAAGCTACTAGAAGTTTACCTTANACAAAAAGACAGAATCTTGCAGAATGATTGCTTGTGCCGTGTCTCTAATCCAATAATGAACGATGTTCATGATAAAATTTCTGTCATAGTATCCCTTTGCCCATTTACCAAAAGCACAACATTCAGTCATAATATCCTCTTGCCCACAGCAATTCCTGAAGTTCTTAGTTTGATCGCGAAAGCTACTAGAAGTTTACCTTANCCTCTTGCCCACAGCAATTCCTGAAGTTCTTAGTTTGATCGCGAAAGCTACTAGAAGTTTACCTTAATTTGCCAGCAACTCTTTTGTTCATTCAAACAATGTTTATATTACTTATATATATTGTTGCAATGAAAGAAAAGGTTTCTCCTCTTCACCTAGAATGTACTTCAGTACAAAAAATTAATCTTAATTATTATATATTATTTTATACATATTTGTGCATCACTTTCAGCTAAAAAGGTAATCCACCAGCTCAAAGTTATGTGGAAATGCTTTCTTGTTTCGAGATCTGTATCTTGTATCCAAGCGTAGTAACCATTTTTCGAGAACATTTAGTGTAAACAGGGGTTGGACCAAACCAAACCGTTTGCACTCTCTCTGAGTAGTCGTGAATAGAGCTGTATCTTAAGTCCAGTACACAATACACAAATTCTATGCTTAATGAGGTACTTAATCTTGTAAAATTGGCATTAGCGCCATGTGAACAGCAAACTGCTATGAAAGCAGCAATATTTCCGCATATAGTTTTACAGCTGGAACCCGCTCTATTTTCATCAAATTTTCTGTATCAGCACCGGCGCAGTACACTAAAAGAGCGGTCACAATTGTTCCTAAAAGAAATCACGTCGTAACATCTCGCGTGTCACTACGTTACTATGCAACAAAAAAAGCTGATGGCTAAATTAGCAAAACTGCAGTTATTGAAGTTATACTTATTTTGGCGCGTTGAGGGTAAACGTTTAGTTTTGCGCGCGCACAGTGTAACTAAATTCGACAGTGAACGTGGTAGGGGTATGACCCAACGCGCATGCGCGTATAGTTGCGCGCGCACAGTGTAACGAAATTTGACAGTGAACGTGGTAGGGGTATGACCCAACGCGCATGCGCGTATCGTCTAGCTATATACATAAGAGGCACGCACCACTTAATGTGTGTCCGTGCGAATCAAAGAGGGGCAGCACCACTAACTAGCTATCTTTGTCAATATTACAGAGAGAGAGTCTTACACTAACAGAGTAACTTTCCATGGGGCGTGTGCTAAGAGAGAAATTGTGTGAGGCGATCAAATCAATCAAGCAGTCCTTTAAAAAAGACATGCTCGATGCTATGGAGACACCTGCTTAGGAGCCAGTTTTTAAGTGGGTATTTATGCAAGAAAATCACCCTTACGATAAGGTATTTAATGTGAGCATGCTAACCATGTATCTATGTTAGGGGTGCATAAATATAGATATTTTCGTAAAAGGCGAACAACGACCAGGTATTACTTTATATTACTTCTACTGACTAGATATATTAATACATAAATTAACAACAAAATGCCATCAATGATAAGGCGTTATTATCAGCAGTTTACTTTGAATACGTATACTTATAAGGTGTGCAACTGGCGAGGGATTNCCTTTAAAAAAGACATGCTCGATGCTATGGAGACACCTGCTTAGGAGCCAGTTTTTAAGTGGGTATTTATGCAAGAAAATCACCCTTACGATAAGGTATTTAATGTGAGCATGCTAACCATGTATCTATGTTAGGGGTGCATAAATATAGATATTTTCGTAAAAGGCGAACAACGACCAGGTATTACTTTATATTACTTCTACTGACTAGATATATTAATACATAAATTAACAACAAAATGCCATCAATGATAAGGCGTTATTATCAGCAGTTTACTTTGAATACGTATACTTATAAGGTGTGCAACTGGCGAGGGATTTACGAAATAGGCACTATATTATCACGTTTCTTTGTAAAGGAAGCACATTAGCCTGGTATCTACCTATAATACATTTATTAACTGGATATCTGTGTGACGGTTACATTCTGTCCAGGTATGTGCATAAGGAACGCACGCAAGCAATCTATGTGTTTAAAGGGTGGATATGCAAACTTAAATAGTTATTTGTGAAATGAGTCTATAGTAACCTCATATCTATGTAAAGAGCTCGCACTATTTGTGTGAGGGTCGTACACAAACGAGACATCTGTGCAATTTATGAGCACCAACCATATATCTTCCTGTTAAGGGTTCTATACTAAAGGTAACCAGGTATTAACTTACTTTTTGGTCACCTTACATGCTGCAGCATCGTCCATCAACTCCATGCACTCGATTATCTCGTGAGGGTCCGCTGGTGATGGATATGTCTTCTCGTACAGAATCTTTTCCTGCAGATGGCAGTAAGACGTGGACAAGTGGACGAAAGCCTGAGGCAGAGGATAAAAATACAGTTGGTAATACATAGTTAACCAACACAGAGTTAAATATTTCATGTTGGAGCCATGCAACGTACATTAAATTTTATATGTGTAGACTTTGTTGATTATAAAACCACTAAAACAGAATGTATACATGATTATTTTAAGATTTATCTGGAAGGTGTTAGAGGTTCTCATACTGGGCGTGAGGTAAGTTATAATTAATTCTTTAGAATGCATTTAATAATATGAACAGTAATATAAGTGTATTCCATGATCGTGATTACTCAGATGTCATACAAATGCGACAAGAAGGTCTAAACGATAATGGTATAGGAGACCCACAAATGTATAAAAAACGTAACATAAAAATTGTAATACACTGGATTCAACTAAATTCGGGATGTTCAATCACATTCGGTATTCTACGAATAAATGTGCTACAGTAAACCCAACACATTGAAGTTATTTTTAGCTGAGAGTCGTACATCTCATACCCCGTAGGCCTGTGGTCACATTCCGCAAAATGCTTAAAAGTCAAACAGTCCCTGCTCATTGCTTTAACACGCAATGAAGGGCTACATATCTCCTCGTGTGCGAATTGTTACGGAGAGCAGATTTTGGCAGTGTTTCGTGTTATCTACAAATTTGGTGACGTATTACATGTAAATTATTATAATTATTTTGTTGAACTACATGCATATCATCCGGTGTGTCCAAGATCGCATGGTGATGATAAACCAGTTCTCGATTCAGGTAGCGACTAGTGTTAGTATTAATAAAGGTTGTTAATGGTAAACTGAGCACTTATTAAAGCGCTGCTTAAGATCTACTTGTATTTGTACTGTGTATTCTTCTACCATATATAACATTAACGTTACAATGGACCTTATCACTTTGTCGATTCGTCGGTGAAGTGAAACCATGATAATATTATTAAAAAAATATTAAACAACTTTGTTTATTCTTACACGTAAGTTCATTAAAAATCAGAAAGCAAAATAAATAATTTAGGTATTTACAAATGTTTACCTAAGACTTTTAATTCAACGTTATAGGATGAATCTACATTCCCTTCGTCGTCAACAAATTTACCAGGCATATGACAATCACTTTGCCNAATTCAACGTTATAGGATGAATCTACATTCCCTTCGTCGTCAACAAATTTACCAGGCATATGACAATCACTTTGCCCGTTGACATATACGCAGGTAAGACCAGTAATATTTTTCAAAAGGTTGATTTCAAAAGTGCTCAACTAACCATGACTCCAGACTATAGCGAGTCCTTCTTAAAAAATCCGTAGCAAGCTCGCCTCATCTCGTAGACTGCTGGGAAACAAACATTTAAATGTTCCATGCCCGAGANTTAAAAAATCCGTAGCAAGCTCGCCTCATCTCGTAGACTGCTGGGAAACAAACATTTAAATGTTCCATGCCCGAGATCACATTCGGTTAAACTTCCTGTTGTTGATGCTTTTATGGGGACAAAGTTGTTGTAGGCTGTTTTAACGGTTAGTTGAGCATTTTTGAAATAAATACTTTTGAAAAATATCCCTGCCTCTACATCCGTGTATTCTGACGAGTGCACTGAATGACATGCGCCCGGTAAAGTTGGTAACGATGGAGGGAAACTGGTTACGTGGCATAACGTCGAAATAAGAGTGTTAGGTAAACATTTGTGAGTACTAAAATTATAATTTTTTCTCTTTCGATTTTTAAATGCACATAAATTTAAAAATTATCAAATTTGTAAATTCTTTATTTTTTTTTTTAAATTGTCAGTTACTTGACCGACGCATGAATAAAGTGATCAGGCCATGGAATTTTTCATTTTACAAATGGGGGAAAAATAAACAATGTGCATATAGTAGAACTTAAGCAGAGGTTTCAAAAGTTTTCAGTTTACCGTGAACAGCCTACATACACGATGGTAAAGACGAGAACAAATTTATTTTCTTTAGTGTTGGAGATAATTAGTTCAAATAGAGAAGGCAATAAAATCTTGTTTTCTGTCGCGTATTCTATGATTCAAATTGCTCTTAAGGTTCATATTTTTCCGAAATTAAGATCTATTAAAGATAAATATTGTGACAAGTGTAATAAAATATATTATTTTGGACCAATAGGACCCGGGACCACAGCTCGTAGCTGTTCATGCTCTGTCATTCCGGTCGGCTAGTGACCATCTTGTCTGCCATGTTAGATGTCGGTGACCTTGAAATTTACCATTCATCATTGACCTCTAAACTTGACCCAATGACCTTGATAAACCTTGAACTCAGAAAATCGCAAATATTTCCAAATAATTCCAAAAAATATCAAAACATAAAATATGCATTAAAAATATTTATAAGAAATTTCTTTATACATGTATTTTAAAAATTATAAAATTAAAATTCCGAATGTTTGGGCTCAGAGGCGACGGGGGACCAGAGCCAAACAGCCACCATGTTAAGACGTCACCTGACCACTTTATTGGATACAAGAGGCTCTGACCTTGACCCATGATGTTGAACCCATGCCCATGACCTTAAAACCAAAAAAATTCAAAAAATTACAAAAAATTCAAAATATTTATTGAAAATATTTATAAAAAGTGTATTAAAAAAAATTATAAAATTAAAATTTTTAATGTTTGGGCGAAGGGACACAGTGACCAGAGTCGACCACCACCATTTTATGACATCACCCGACCACCATATTGGATCCAAGTGACCTTGACACATGACCTTGACCCTGTGTTCATAACCTTGCACCAAAAAATTACGAAATTCTTTAAAAAAAATTACAACTTCTAAAAATTCATTTCAAAAATGAAAAAAAATTACTTTCAAAATTAAAAAAATTATTTGTAAAACTTACATTTCCAGAGGATCACCCAGCACCACATCCAGCAGATTACTTACTCCTCTACAGTCAATCACATTGTTTTAAAATTCTCCTCCCCCACCTCCTCATATTGCTCATTCCGTCGGATTCAGCCATTTTGGTGTATTTTTCGATTGTCATTTGGTTTCATTTTCTACAAATAGGTGGCGATAGTGTATAAATTATCCATTTATCCACCATGTGAGCTGTCGATTTAGCCACCAGGTGGCAGCCATGTTTGTTTATGTTTCTAACACATAGGTGGTGCTGTCAGGAACCTCAATTTTGGATTCTATTTTCAATGCCTAGGTGGTGCTAATTTCTCGATTTCGCGGCCTGCTGTCGGCCTGTGCCGAATGAGGACGAGGTCCATACCCGCAAAGTATGTCAATTGACTTATTTGGATTTTGTTTTATTTTTAACATAATTATTTTTTCTAAATTTTTAAATTTATATTTTTGTAAAAACGCGTAGTTTTATCGTCAGTGCATTAAAAGAAAAATAAACCATAGCCCTCCTCCTGCACACATTCACATAAATTGTATCTAAAACAGACTCTCGCAATCGTTTGTTTACACCACTGAAATAATACGTCTTTCAGAGAAGCAAAAGGCACTTTATAAGAAATTAATCTCACATTGTTATGTATACATAAAATTTATTAATTTGTTTATTATTTACATTCCATCTCTCTAATTATTTTGGAAATTCCATCTTTACATTTCTCAGATGTTGGCAGATCAAGGGTAGTGGCCAACAGTCTCATCTGATATAACCCTGATCCTTCAGTTCATCAACTATTGAAGCTCTATCAAGAATGTGTGAGAGATCCCCGCGTTTTTGCAGGTCAATCAAATGTCAGAATCTATCAACAAGTTCATTCGGGTCTTCGGGAAATATGTAAAGAGCGTTCTTGACGCCTTCTGTCTTCTTCACGCCACTTGTCGAAGGGAATTCTTTGGAGAAATGTGTGGGAACGTAGGGAGAATCATCACTCTTCTCTTTAGATACTTCATCAACACTGTTGTCATAGCCATTATCATCAATGCTGTCTTCATGGTCGTCTTCACTTCCTGTTTCTTCCTCAATATCAAGTTTACTTTTCTTTGTAGGAGTCGCATGGTCATCATCAGTATTTAGAGTCAACGACCATTTGTTTTTAAGGTCGTCGACTTCACGCGAACATCTTGCAAATGGACATTCCAAACAAACTGATTCTATCACTCCTCGTAAGTCTCTAATCATGTCATTAGCATTAACTGTCTCGTCATAATGGTTTGTGGAATCAGAGTACCCATCGATGCAGCAACGGATATTGATGACATCAAATGCTGGCTGCCAGTAGATGAACCCTTGCATATCATGATGTGTTCCTTCAATGTATCGCCTTGCATAAACTGCTTGTTGCCATTATGTTCGTGCTTCATCACACGAAAAGGANTGCCATTATGTTCGTGCTTCATCACACGAAAAGGACTTTTCATACAGGTGATTCTCACGTCGCCGAGCATGGCAGCTATTCCTGAAGATCTTTCCACAGTAGCAGCACTGTTTTCCATGTAATTTTCCAGTAGTGGGAGAAGGTACATCCATAGAGGTAAACTCTACAGTAGACTTCGCACAATGATTGGCTTGTATCAACTTAATAAAAAACTGAACTTCTTTCCACAGTAGCAACATGTTCATCAACATGGATTGGCTATTGCTATTGCTCTATATATTCATTTACTAACATATCTAATCACTGAGATTTAAGCTTTTTTACGCATCCATTAAACCAGACATTTTATCTAGTTCCTTGATCACATTAAAATACAATCTCATCTTCAACAGTTTATTCCAATCAAATTATTCACACAGTTTGAACTCATGCTCCGCAACTGACCTCTCACACTGTGCAACTAACCCCTCATGCTTCGCAACTGACCCCTCTTGCTCCGCAAATGACACCTCATTCTCCGTAATTAACCTCTCATGCTCCGCAAAAGACCCATCACACTACGCAACGGACCCCTTACACTCCACAACTGACCCCTTACACTCCGCAACTGACCTCTTATGGTCCGAAATTGACTCCTCATGATCCGCAAATGACATATCACGCTCCTCAAATGACCCCTAGTGCTCTGCAAATGACCTCTCACGCTCTGCGAATAGCCCTCCATGCTCCGCAAATAGCCCTTCATGATCCGCAACTAACTCCTCACACTCCACAACTGACCCCCCTCATGCTCCGCAAATGATACCTCATGCTACGCAAAAGACAACTTATGCTCTGCAACTGACCCCTCATGCTCCGCAAATGATACCTCATTCTACGCAAATGACAACTTATGCGCTGCAACTGACCCCTCATGCTCTGCAACTAACCCCTTATGCTCCGCAACTGACCCCTTATGCTCCGAAACTGGCCCCTTACGTACTTCCATTGACCCCTTACACTCCACAACTGACCCCTCATGATCCACAACTGACCCCTCATACACTACAAATGGCCTCTTATGCTATGCAAATGACCCCTCATTATTCACAACTCACCCCTCACACAATCCAGGCCTCACATTCATGTAGTGGTTTGTTGGTTTTTTATGTTGTAATTCTCTGTAGTCAGGTAGAAGGAAATCTGTAAGAGTTTATTTGCCAAGACGATTAATCCCACTTGTTCTCAGCTCTAGATGATTTACTGAAGCCAGCATCGAACCCAAACTCTTGGAATCCATTTCTTCTCCCTCTTTGCTTAACTTATGTATACTATCGTTTACAGTCCTTTCTATTGCATCTTATTATACGCAGGAACATTCGAGATCTTGAAGGCTTTGGCACAATATTCGCCATCGTAGGGCTCTGGTTTCGCATAGCTACAGTCCAGCCACATATCATATTTAACACTGTTTTTTTTTTCATCTCATCATTAAGTTGGTTCATCATATTAGGTTACATACTTGACAGGAACGAGAAAATAACTTTCGATGTAATTGACATGTTCGGTGAAACATAATCTTAAGAAGACCCCTGAATGCAGATCGCTTTATGAAAAATCCATTAACATCAGGCTTTGGCTCGCAGAGCACTGACATAGGTTGTATTTTACAGTCAGGTGACGATGATGCAGGTTGCGTCTCCATGTTCGTTGAGGTCAAAGGTAGTTCTTCGTATTCGCAATTCATCTTTGTTGTATAACTAGCGAGCCCTTCCAAATCGATGGTTTTAGAACGACAACTACCATTTTTGTAAATAAGAGCGATTCTTTTTACAGTAAAGAGCCCGGCTTCTGCTCACAGAAAGCATTCTGTCATACATTATAAATGTAAAAAATGTGGGACCACTATTCATAGTATCCTGTTGGTGTACTAAATGCGGTTTTTGGTTGATCCTCCCCTTTTAGTGGGCACTGAATATACGTTGATGCCATATATAATGTCTTAAAATATTTCGCCTCGCCTTATTGGTCCAATATGTCAGCGATCTGTTGGATCAGGAATGCGTCGCCTACGGTGCATTCGTTGAGTTTGCGAAAATCCAGGCACATCCTAAATTTGGGTTTCCCTAATGTATCTACCTTTTTCGGAATGCCTAATATGGGACTATTCCATGGACTAGTGCTGGGCTTAATTATATATTTCTCTAGCACGTCCCGCACTTGTCTTNGCTGGGCTTAATTATATATTTCTCTAGCACGTCCCGCACTTGTCTTTCTTCCTCCTCTATATGCACCTCTGGTAACATGTATTGTTTCTATTTATTGGCTGGACATTCTTGGATAAGAGAATTGTGTGTTCTATTATACTGGTTCCTTTTAACTCGTCTCCCTCTGAATAGAATGGGTGCGGAACAGAATACCTGCGGCATATGATACGAATGCTTTTACATTCATCCATATTTAAGTGGTCTAATCATAGCTTGTCATCTAGCCTTGCTTACCTGTCTATGCCCTCTTTCCATGCCGTAGGTACTTTCCCTGTCTCGTCCCCGATGTGTATTTCCTCTAGATGTATTTCAGGAACTTTCACTGTTTTTCCTCTTTTACTCACCAGGCCTACTGGTAGCCCCCGGGAAAATACCTCTACTATGTGCTCACTTCTCGGCTGCATTGAAATGAACTTTACTTTGTTTTCGCGGGTTCTGCCTATCATTTGCATTTCGTGTCCTATTATACTAATTTTTTTCGTACTAAAATATATAACAGCCCCTTCTTTCGACTAGAAATCTCTACCTAGTATTCCAAAATATGGTACCTGTTCTGCTACTTGAAGCGAATGTTTGCACTTCTCTTTTCTTATGCATAATGTTAAGTCGATTTGCCTTTTTGTGTCCATTAAATTGCTTGTAATTCATGCAATTAACATTTTTTCCTTCCTATCTGTTGCTTTAATATTTCATTTAAATGACTCTATTTTATTAAGCTTATCTCCGAGCCCGTATCAACTGGGAAATTAACACTTGTCTGTGTTTCCTCTACATAGAAATACACCATACACAGCATTTCTGTATTTCCCTGGTTTGGCATTTCTATATCCGCCCAGACCATATTGTGATTTTTTCGTTCGGATACTATGCCTCCCTGCTCGTGTTTAATACTTTCCTGGTTGAAACCTTTACCCGAGTGTGTGGACACTAGGACAACCTACTTGCCTTTTCTCCCTAAATGTTTCCCCCCAACTCAGGTTTAATTGTATTGCCTACTCGTTCCTCGTCTCTTACATACTGCCTTCCTTGCTTGTTGTCTGAATAATTCTTATGCCTACTTTGGCATGAACGTTTCGTATGCCCATCCTTTCCGCAGTTGCAACATATTAATTTCTGTCCGATGTGTGTTTCTTTGAGTTCGTGGCTTTTTACCCTTTTAAAATAGCATCTTTCTGTAGAATGCCCTATCTTGTCGCAATTTTGGCACCGCGAAGCTGACCGCTGATTTTCAGTTTTACCTGAACTGCCGACAGGTTTTCCTTGTTTCGAGATGATATTACTCTTTTCCTCTAGCGCAGATTCTACTGATGCTCCTAAACTAATATTCACTGCTTTATTACTTCTTATCAACGTTTGTGTTCTCTCATTGACTAACCCTTGAATGACCAATGCTTTGGGCAAGTGCTGAACTAAAACTAATGCACTGGTTTTATCATTACCGATACAAACAAGACTTGCTGTTTCTTTGAAGTCGTTTTGCATAGTGGTTATCCTGCTACCCCAGGATGACATCGCCTCTGTTATGCCCTATCTTGCATTAAACATGCAGCATGCATAAAAGTATAACGCCCTTTCCGTTGCGTGCTTCTCTTCTAAAACTTCGCGAACCTCTTCCCAGCTATATGTAGCCATTCTATCAAATATTTTGCACTTTGCATTACCCGTTATTTTGGCTTTGACAAACGTAAGTAGTTTCTCACGATCGGCTAGGTCTGCTACGTCAAACACCACCTCTACATTGTCAACGAATTTGCGTAGTTTTATTTCATCTCCATTAAATGACTCAGGAATTTAATTCAATACTTTGCTTATTGAACAACAACTACGCCCATCATCTGCCATTCTGAATACACTGCAAGGAGGGTGTCAGAAATATGAGTATGAATAACGCCTAGCCTACTTTATGTCGTTTCGCCAGCACTCCATCGTCAATGATGTTCCGCCTTCTTGGCTGGAACTCTCCTTGTAGCTCGCTGTCACCGTATACCCTTGCCTTGTTGTTTCTGGTACCTCCTGGACCACTGCTTCTCACTGCTCTTTGCCGCACTACACCCCGCGTTTTGAGTCTGGTGAAGTTGGACTACTGCCTCCTTGCTCCTTCGCCGGCGTTCGCGCCGCATCCTGAAGTCGAGTTGTCTTCTCACCACCACTGCCATAGACAGTGGTTGCTGGATATTCTCCCCGTTTTCTTTGGTTTTCATATTTATACCAGGTCCATGCTGCCCCGTCTAACTTCTTTTGTTTGTAGTCGACGATTTAACTCCTGCTTAGCTAGCCACCTCTTGGAGTGTGCAATTAACTCCGATTTTAGCTGTTTACTGATCTACCCAACATTTGACACCAGATTTTTTTATGTTGTATCTAGACTGTTATGGTCAGACAATGCCAGCTAGAAGTCAGTAGAGCGGAAGTTCACCTACTGGCTTTTCGTGGTGGTAGCGAAAATATCATCAGTATTGCACAGGTGACAAGTGTTTTAATTATCTCTCCAAATGACAAATGCAAAGTTGAATGTCACTCGTTTGTAATTTTTTCAATAGATATCTCGTTATTAATCCTATTCAATAGTTGCTTTACAATTACCAAATAGAAAATAAGTGAATTTAATTACTATACTCAAGTTCACTGGGGTCAGCCACGAATACCTATTAGTTGAACTTCATCGAAGAATGCCACCCATCATATAGCTGTAGCTAAGATTACTCTCTCCTACTACGCCCGAGGATGCTTATTTATCCCCTGGCTCGCCAAGTGACCATGTTTATGACCACGAGGGGAAAACAGTTCTGTGAACTTTCTAAGTCAATATTTATTAGTCCATCGGATGTTTCCAGCTGGCATTGCGATACGCCGAATGGGGCATGCACGCCTGCTGAAGCTTTCTGTTCCAGCCTTCGAACAGTATATGGCAATGGAGCGAGAACCTGCATCGTCACCTGATAGTACAACACAACCTATGTTAGTGCTCTGCGAGCCAAAGCCTAATGCTAATGGCTTTTTCCTGAAGTTATCTGCATTCATGGGTCTTCTTAAAGATTATTTTTCACCGAATATATCAATTACATAACAAGATTTTTGCTGGTTAGTGTCAAGTATGTAACCTAACATGATAAAACAACTTAATGATAAAGTTGAAAAATATGGCGGTGTAAAATATAATATGTGGCTGGACTGTAGCGATACAAGAACCAGAGCCCCACGATGATGAATATTGCACTAGAGCCTTAAAGATCTCGAATGTAGATACATATAATTACACTGAAGAGCCGAGAAAATTAGTACACCTGCCTAATATCGTGTAGGGCCCCCGTGAGCACGCAGAAGTGCCGCAAGACGATGTGGCATGGACTCGACTAATGTCTGAAGGTATGCAGGAGGTAATTCACACCATGAATCCTGCAGGGCAGTCCACAAATCCATAGGAGTGCAAGGCGGTGGAGATCTCTTCTGAACAGCACGTTGCAAGGCATCACAGATATGCTCAATAATGTTCATGTCCGGTGATTTAGGTGGCCAATGGAAGTGTCTAAAGTCAGAAGAAGGTTCCTGGAGCCACTCGGTAGCAACTATCGATGTGTGGGGTTTCGCATTGTCCTGCTGGAATTGTCCACGTACGTCGGAATGCACAATGGACATGAATGGGTGCAGGTGATCGGACAGGATACTTACGTTTCTGTCACCTGTCAGAGCCATATCTAGACGTATCAGGGGTTCCATTTCACGCCAACTGCACACGCCCCATACCATGACAGAGCCTCCACCAGCTTGAACAGTCCCCTGTTGACATGTAGGGTCCATGGATTCATGAAGATGTCTCCATACCCGTACACGTCCATCCGCCCGATACAATTGGAAACGAGACTCGTCAGACCAGGCAACGTGTTTCCGGTCATCAACAGTCCAATGGCGGTGTTGGCGGGCCCAGGCGAGGCGTAAAGCTGTGTCGTGCAGTCAACAACGGTACACGAGTGGGCCTTCGGCTCCGAAAGCCCATATCAATGATGGTCCGTTGAATAGTTCGCATGCTGGAACTTGTTGATGCCCCAGCATTGAAATCTGCGCCAATTTGAGAAAGGGTTGCACGTCTGTCACGTTTAATGATTCTCGTCAGTCGTCGTTTGTTCCGTTCGTTCACAATCTTTTTCCGGCTGCAGCGATGTCGAAGATTTGATGTTTTACCTGATTCCTGATATTCATGGCACACTCGTGAAATGGTCGTACGAGAAAATCCAAATTTTATCGCTACCTCGGATATGCTATGTCCNGATATTCATGGCACACTCGTGAAATGGTCGTACGAGAAAATCCAAATTTTATCGCTACCTCGGATATGCTATGTCCCATATCTCGTGCGCTGACTATAACACCACGTCCAAATTCACTTAAATCTTGATAACCTGCCATTGTAGCAGCAGTAACCGATCTAGCAACTTTGCCAGACGCTTGTTGTCTTATGTAGGCACTGCCGACCGCATCTCGTTATTCTGATTGGTTCCATACCTCTGTTATTTGCATACGCATGCCTATACCAGTTTTTTTTACTCTCCAGTGTAGATGCCATATAAAGGTCTGTTGACGATAGTATACACAAGTTAAGCCTAGAAGAAGAAGAAATTGTTTCCAGTGGTTCGGGTTGGACCCTGGCTTCAGTAAACTATCTAGAGCTGAGAGCAAGTGGGATCACTCAANAATTGTTTCCAGTGGTTCGGGTTGGACCCTGGCTTCAGTAAACTATCTAGAGCTGAGAGCAAGTGGGATCACTCAATTTGGCATATCAGCATTTATATTTCATTTTACCTGACTACAAAGAATTACAACATAAAACACCAGCAAACCACTATGTGAATGCCAAGCCTGGATTGTGTGAGGAGGCAGTTGAGGAGCATGAGAGGTAATTTGCGGAGCATGAGGGGTCAGTTGCGGAGCATAAGGGGTCAGTTATGGAGCATGTGGGTTCAGTTGCAGAGCATGAGGGGTAAGTTGCGGAGCATAAGGGGTCAGTTATGGAGCATGTGGGTTCAGTTGCAGAGCATGAGGGGTAAGTTGCGGAGCATAAGGGGTCAGTTGCATAGCATAAGGGGTCAGTCGCATAGCATAAGAGGTCAGTTATGGAGCATGTGGGTTCAGTTGCAGAGCAAGAGGGGTCAGTTGCAGAACTTCTAAATGTTCTAAAATTTCTTATTTACCACCGATCTTATCGAAGAGGGTGCAGTAAATAATCGTCGGGATAGTCGATCAGGAAGACAATTTGATAAATTTCCGTGATGAAGGAATAATGNGAGGGTGCAGTAAATAATCGTCGGGATAGTCGATCAGGAAGACAATTTGATAAATTTCCGTGATGAAGGAATAATGTTGCACCTACGTTTGAGGAAAGATAGGTTCAAATTTAAAGACAAACATTTAAAATCAGGTCTCGATGCTCAGCTGAAAGTGAGTACGACAAAGCCTTTGGAGTGTTAACACGTAAGAATATAAGGTTCTTGAAGAATCTTTGGTTCTGAGTCAACAAGAATGGAGATAAAAATACTGAACGTAGGCAAGCCTGTTAGCTACGAAGATGCCATCACAAAGACTGAATTTCATACCTATTCGCANTAAAAATACTGAACGTAGGCAAGCCTGTTAGCTACGAAGATGCCATCACAAAGACTGAATTTCATACCTATTCGCAATATCTATCTAGAAATTAATTGCTATTTTCCGAAGTTCGAGAACCAGTACAAAATCAAGGTATGTACATATATGCTACAATGCAACTCGTACTTGAGATTCTGATGTATGCTTACAAAGGCTGGAGTTACCATCCTTGCAACTACCAAGATAAAATGAAATGGAATATTTTATATGATTAAATAAAATATCTAGGAACTCAGTGGCATCGAGCTCGATCTGACAAGATATGTAGGCATTATGGCGAACATGAAGAACTACTTATCTCTAACACAAAGCCAACAACATGCAGTCAGAATGGCTGGATGTGGAATCGAACCAGATAATAAAGTGCTGGTGTTGTATGGTGGAAGTTTCGAAATATGCATCCAACTCTCCACATTTCTGGGATTTGCCAAGGACCACAACCATATAATAGTGAATTCTAACCAAGAGCTGGTGATTTTTTTAGCAAACACACAAACTAATGCTATCGTAGCTATTGCAGAAATTCCATAAATTCATGAGACTCTCGTTACATTCCATAGAGTGACTTCTGCCACACATACGAGTAAAAATGCTAGAGCGAATCAGACTGGTGAAGTTTGTCGAGAAAGGAAGGAATATCGATGTGGCATTCCACTAACGGATCTTGGAAACATACCCTAGCTTCACACAGTCTGTAGATGTAAACTGGGAAAGTTAGATTAAGTTTCGCTAAGGAAATACCAAAAGACATCGNCTAGCTTCACACAGTCTGTAGATGTAAACTGGGAAAGTTAGATTAAGTTTCGCTAAGGAAATACCAAAAGACATCGTTCTGGCATTCCAGATGGGAAGACAAAATACTATTGGTGCAGACCGCTCAAAGTTCGGCTATATCAAGATAAAGAATGCTAAAGGGTTTTTTAACTCCAAAATGTTTTCATGACACGGACCCAAAAATTGATTTAATTAATGAATCATTCATGCTAGCATACCAAGTGTTTCCACATGTTCAAAAATTGTATTATGTTCATGAAGTTTCGATGACTCCCTAAACAAATAAGTTAGAAAACAGTGCACTGCTCCTGGTATTCGACACCAGTAAACAAGATGATCGTATAAACACAGGTATTGTCGATTCCAGAATTGAAATGATGGCCATGGAAAACATACCTGCTGACATGAAAGCCTATTCTCTCTTAATCCATGATCGCTTGGCAACATACAATACGAGCTATAAAGTGGCTAAAATACTAATATACATGATGAAATCAGCTCAGTTGTCCATCGGCCTCCACCATGTTCGATAACATGAAGGATTTCACATATCGTATGGGATTCATCATTAAGGAAATTTGCATTGCTTAATCTGATCGCAGCATTAAGTCCTGCGAATTCCTACCTCTGTTTTCACATTAAATGCTAGACTAAAATAACAATAATATGAATATGTGCCAAGATACAATTAATGTTTCCAAAATGTATTACCAATTTATATATTTTGCAAATGAAATATACACCAAACCATATATGGCACTCTTGAGATACTTGGCATTAAAATATGCAAAAACAATACAATAAATTCCTTTTAGATCCACCACAAATAATGGTAATTGAATTCACATAAAGTTAGTAAAATTGCTCACAAACTGGAATAATACAACTTGCAGGAACTTCAATTAAAGTATTAATAAATGGCAAAATGATTAAGACAATAAATTGACTAGAATGAATTACTTGAGCAATTAGAAACGATGGCAGATTTCGAGCCCAGTGAAGTCTCCGTTTCATGAAAGTAACACATTAAAAATTACCTATAAAAACTATTTTAACAGATTGAGATTTTGGCAGGGGCAGTCAACCAACCCATCAAAACTCCGACTGAATAAAAATTTACATATTAAACACATTTAAAAACGTAGACATGACCACCCAATGCGAGAGTCGTGGACACCAAATTTACTTCAAAAATAATTATCTCTTGGACAGTGAACAAGACAGTACACAGCACGTTAAAACAGGGAGTCACTGCAACTCGGAGTTTTAGTTAAACCGAAAAAAAATTTAGACGGGAAACCGAAATCACAATTTTGAACAACTCTAGAATTATTGCTTCCCCAAAACAAACACAACTATGCCACACATAACACTAAAACACTTAAATCAGCCCAACTAACACACAAAACTTTTGTCCACGACTCGCCGTTTAATTTGCCCTAATGCTTGGCGGCTCAGGCGACCACACTAAATTAAAGGCAGCCCCATCACGGCTTCGCGTCCTACAGGACAACAAGTGCGGCAGTTAAACCATTGTAGGATTCTTCAGGCGACACGGTCAGGAGACAGCAACGTGTATAAAGGAGGAGCCACAGCCTTGCAATGACGTAAATAAACTATCGAATAGTACAAAAATCATGACAAACGAGTGGAGGGGAAATCGAGGGAGGGAGAACAGGAGAGGGAAAAGGAGGATATCTGAGCCGAGCAAAGAGTAAACGACTGCATTGAGTTGAAACCAAAGAAAATGTCTTGTGTGACGGGCGCTAGCGTCGCAAATAAATGCCATACAAATTATTCCCAAGGCCTGTACTAGTAATATGGAGATGTGTAATTTGAGAAAATTAATAGTGTACCCACTGAAATGATGGAGGATAATGTTATAGTCTTTGTAGCCAATCCTGAGTAGAAGAGTTGGTTGAGTATTTACTGCAATGACAATATTATAATTATCGACTTGCAAATTATGCACCACTGCCCATCTTTGAAATAACTGAAGACAATGTACACTAGTCAATGCTGTGACTCATAACTCTGCAAGTCAGAACAAGAATGAACTTGTTCTCGTCAGAACACTTTTTTTCTACTTGTATGAAGCCTTGTTTTGCTATGACATCAATGATGTACGGGTGTAGAGGAGGAAAGATCACCATGGCATAATCAATCATCTTCCTTTTCTATTCTGTACTCGAATATCTATGCAATGACAGTCATCATGCTTGCACTTTTCGAAAAGCTTAATCACAGTGTGCAGTTCCGAAGTCTTGGCGATGTGGACATACGCAAGAATAACAGAGCAACAGACTTCCAGCAGGTCAACGCAACATATGGGAAGGGCACCACATGTGTGTTACATGGTGGATTCAGAATTCGTCTGACAAAAAGGTATTTACAGATTATTAAGGAAAGGGAACTGAATGCACTTAATGAGTCTGCATCTGTGCACATAATGTATGGTGGAGTGAAACCAATAGAAAATAACAAAATTGTTCATGTGATCGAATTTTAATTAGGTATGCTAGACAGGGTGGTAAAAGTATATAAATAATACAAATATATGTTGCTCTTCGTCTGCAGTGAATATACCAGATGTCAGATCCTCATCAGTGTTGAATCATGTGTGACTTTTAATCCAATGGATATTCATAAGTACGGATATGTGACCATCGGCAATGCAAAGTACCTTTTAAACCACCTGGTCTGCACGAGCAAGTTGAGGCATGCAATGGCAATGAGCACTGGATATTGTGTAGTAATGAAGACCATGAGAGTACATAATTATTTCTACCACCTTGCTGCTGTGCAACATGTGATATACATCACCTATATACAGACAGTATCCTGCCTACATCCAACAAATTCGCTCATCTCTCATGCAAATAATGAAGATTTGCTACAAAAATGTTTTTTGCAGACTATCAGTTACGAGATACATACTCCCAGCAGTGATAACAGTGTTCGATAGAATGAGTACTGTGACAGGGATCAAAACACCCCTATTATGAACCGAGGCTGGACGACATGGGTTACCATGTGATTTAGCAACCCTGCTCTAAGCTGGACACAGTTGTTAAACTTCTCTCATCCATGCTGGACAGCCAGGTATGCCTGCTCTTGACACGTTGTGTTGTCAGTCACGGTGAGCAGCATGTTCGACGAACGTGAATGTGTGCAGTTCCAGCCTGACATAGTGAAAAATGACGAACGATATTGCACCATTTTAGAAGGGTAATATTCAAACCAACTCATGAGTTCGAACAGATGCAAGTGTGTGATGGTAAAAACTACATGTGGGGCTATTATGTCTTTTACATTGGTTTCCATAGTATAACTACTATTCCATGAAACAATTTCGACGAATGTGCTGTATTTAATCTCTGTCCAAACAGCCAGCTACCAGCAAGTGGAGATGGCCTTATCATCATGCTGCATTTGAAGATATTACATAACTACATTTAGAAAACAGGGTTGACATCATCTTATGAGATGTGGACTTTGGTGCAAACAGTTGGAGGACTGAAGAGTGCAAGGGCATCGAACACAATACTATTTTCCACAAATGTGTAAGTGTGTGGATCCTGCTCACTTAGGTATGCTGTGTACATAAATAATTGATTACTTTAAAATTGTTGTTCATTTGTCAATGAATCATAAAGACAGGACCATGTGTCGAGGACTGAGAGGCCGAAATCTTTTGCATGAGCAAATGTAAATGACTGGAAGCCTGATTTGACATCACCTCCAGGATCCTGTCCATGCTGGTTGAGCTCTTCACTGACATCATGCTTGCCAGAGTACATAAAGAAGCTCGCCAGACCTATGGACACTCAGTTTAATCATCACCATGGACATGCCTGGTTGGGTGTGTTTCACCCAGCTAATCACTAAATGATGTGAGGCTCAAGTTGAGAATTATTATGTACACACATGGAAAATGGAAAATGAACACCCAGATGCAATGGTACCACATGGATGAACGATTTATCGAATAATTATACAGATTGTACACTGTATATCATAATGATCACAGGGTGGTAAACCTATCGACAAAGGCTACAGACTGTCTTGAATAACAATGTCAGTATCCTGTGTAGCCTCCTTTAGCGACGATGCAATCCTGCAGTCGTGCGTAGAGGATTATAAAGTCATCGGATGTCATTTTGGGGAATAGTGTTCCAAGTTAATTCCACCTGTTGTTGCAATTAGGTTTTGTTGCCGGTATTGCAGACCGNTCATTTTGGGGAATAGTGTTCCAAGTTAATTCCACCTGTTGTTGCAATTAGGTTTTGTTGCCGGTATTGCAGACCGCACCAAATTCCATTCCATCATGTCCCACACATGTTCAATGGGAGACAGGTCAGGTGATCAGGCTGGCCAGGGGATTTGATGAACACCTTCGAGAGTGAGTTGGGTAAAACGAGATGTGTGGTCATGGGTTTTGTCCTGCTGGAAGAGGAGATAACCTTGGTGTTATAGGAACTGCAACAAAATTGGCTGGATTATGGTCTGTATGTAGCATTCACTGTTCAGTGTTCCCTCAAAAAACACCCTAGTAATACAGTCATTTTATGCTATGGCCCTCCAGGCCATGATTGGAGTAGTTGGTCCTGCATGTTGCTGCCATATATACTCTGGTTGATGCCACTCTCCTGGTCGATGCCGCTTTCTCAATCGACCATCACTAGCNCATGTTGCTGCCATATATACTCTGGTTGATGCCACTCTCCTGGTCGATGCCGCTTTCTCAATCGACCATCACTAGCACAAAGGCAGAATATGCTCTCATCACTTAACAAAACTCCATGCCATTCATCCCCTCAGTTACATTGTTCGCGACACCATCCGAGGCGGGTTGCATGGTGATGAGGTGTGAAAGGAAGCCTGGCGAGCAGCACCATTGATCGTAGCCCAGCATCCAGTAAATGGTTGGTGATGGTCCTAGTTGACACTCAGGGTGCAACGGTGGCCCTACTGTGAGGTGGTCGCCTTACGATCAGTGACGGCTGCTCGTCTGACGCGGCGGTGAGAATGTGTTCAGGTGACGCGGTTCAGGTGAGAATTCGTATGCTGCTGCTGTCCGGATACTGGTTGACGAGCATGTACACCAACATTGGAACACCGGCACCAATAGTGATGCGCAACAGGTAATTCTAATCCTACGCGTTGGGTAACTCTTCGGAAGAACCAACAAGCCTCCCTCATGCCCACAGTAGGACCTCATTCAAAGTTAGTTAATTACATGAAGTGTCGTCATCTATGCCATCGTGGCCTGTCCACAATGCTTCCTACACTCAAGCCGATGCTTGAAACAACTACTCTTTCACCGAGTCAACTACAGTTGTATGTGGCTCAGCAGTGTTGTGCCTAGTATGCGGTTCCTACTGTGTCCAGAGCACATCACTGTTAATAATTTCATGTNATGTGGCTCAGCAGTGTTGTGCCTAGTATGCGGTTCCTACTGTGTCCAGAGCACATCACTGTTAATAATTTCATGTCCTGCCCTCTATCTTTGCCCCATGGGCATATGGTGTTTCTACATCACCACTTTAGTGGTGTTAATTTTTCATTTTCCACCTATGTATTTGTATTAGAATGGTGTACAATTTCACTAATANTCACCACTTTAGTGGTGTTAATTTTTCATTTTCCACCTATGTATTTGTATTAGAATGGTGTACAATTTCACTAATACACATAAGAACGCGATGGTTTTTGCCAAAGTATTTTGGCTCACGAATAAGTAATTTTTGAGCCAGGTCAACAATTTATAGACTATCCTATGTATGGCCAGTGCTATACATTCTATCTGTGCAAAGATACTCCATTACCATACTCATGGGAAGTTGTTGCCCATGCTATTAAATGGGGCAAGTTGCCTCTACAATCATNAAAGATACTCCATTACCATACTCATGGGAAGTTGTTGCCCATGCTATTAAATGGGGCAAGTTGCCTCTACAATCATCAGACTGCATTACAATGATCATACATCCTGCGCCTATGGTGACCATACAGCCTGTGGATGATATCATCATGCAACTACCTGCTGCAAAAGTAAGAAAACCACTAAACAGTCATCGTCATGTCATTTGAAAAATCTATGTAAACAGCAGCCTCCCGACCTTAGTGATGACTCGATGAGAATGGAACCAGACCTTCCAGAAGGTATTCCATTCCCCAGTGGTACAGATGCCGATGTTAAAAAAATTTTCAAGTCGTTCATTAATCGTCTGATTGTAATTATTTGAAACCAGAAAGTGAAAAATTAAATTAATTTAATTAATTGGCTAAATGTAAACTTTTGTAAAACAAATTATTAACTTTAATTATTTGTGTTTATTTTTTAAATATGCCTGTAATATAATGAATTTATATTTACATTTTTCNAAATTATTAACTTTAATTATTTGTGTTTATTTTTTAAATATGCCTGTAATATAATGAATTTATATTTACATTTTTCAGCTGTTAAATGTGAGCAATAATGATAACATATTAGGGTTTAAATAATTTGGTTGTTGGGATAGAGAGTGTGCAATGTGTGTAAATACATGTAGTATATATGGAAAATAAATGTGGCTTATGGAAAAGAAAAAAAATCTTTAATTATATTGACATACTATAATGTTTAAAGAAAAAATTAACTGATCTTGAAACATGTGTTTTAGTGTCTGAAAAAATGTTTTACTGTCAAAGAAAGAAATATTAAGTTATTTCTGGTTCTATAACACTTTAATTGACTAAAAAAATATACTTAAAAAAATTACAGAGTCGAAAAATAATTAATGCCTCAAATATACGAAAATGCATGTATCATACAAAAAAAGTGTCTGAATGTACACTTTCCCTACTAGTTGTAAATATTTAAATATGCAAAATTTGTATTGAAGGTTTAATATTTAGCTTAATAAACTGAAAACAAATATTTTGTGCATACAACTGTGTGTGAAATATAGAAGTATTTGTCTAGAACTAATACATTCGTACTATTTACACATATTAACAATATACAATTTTATGAAACATATATTTAATTTTGGTGACAGATAAACACAACTGAAATTATAAATACACATACTTACAAAATGAATAAACATTGTCTTAGAGCACATAAAATCTTCCTACTAACTACATATAATTGAGTTCAAATAAAAAAATTGTAATAATATATTTCGTGTGTATTTTAGTTTTAAGTGTTCAATATTTTGATACTTTGTCTGTCTGCCTACCAGAATAATAATCTACACGACTAGAATTTCTGCTGAGACTCTTCCAGGCGACAGTGTTTTGATCGCTTAACCACAAGAAACCATTAACCAGCTGCACTGTGGAGAATACTAATGGACTTGGCTTCCCTCAACCTGAAACAAGTCATTTACTCTGGGTAAGGCAGCTAACAATTGTGCAATGGTTTCATGGAATGTTTAGTTAGTGCGAGAGGGCTAGCTAGAGTGTTTGGCTGGTGTGGTTGGTTAGCATGATTGGATGGTTTGGTATGTTTGGTATGGTCCCTGAGACCTAAGTCTGTATGGTTGTCGTAGTTGGATAAATTGATTGTATGGATGTTATGATAGCTTGGTTGGAACTTAATATTGGAATATTTGCTTGGTTGGACATATGGTATGGCTTGTTTATATGTTAAACTGGTAAGGTTATATGAAATGTCATTCAATACAGTAGTCAATATATTTGACTTATAAGTGGTCAGTATGTCTGAGGTCGGTGTTTGACATGGTCTGTATAGTTTATAGCATAGCTGAGGCATGCTTGGGTTAGAGCAGATGATGTATTTGGTTCGGATGCTATTGTTTTATCGGTATCAGTGTATATGATTGATTCATGTTGATATGGATGGTATGGTTATCTTGTATAGTGGTCGCTGTGGTTGGCAGATGGCATGTTGGTAAACTAGTGTTGTGGTGAAAGTTATGATATGTATGGTATTCAGTACTGCTAGGGTTATCGATATAATAATTTCGTATACAAGAGGTATGATACCTGGTAGGTTTTGTCGGTGGGTTATTGGTATGGATGGTTGATATAATTGGCTGGTTTTTTAGTTGATATAGTGATTTACATTGATTATTGGTATGCTGTATGGATGGTACATGCTATGTTTAGGTCAGTGTGGTTAGTGGTATGGATGAGTGGTATAATCGGCTTGTTTGTTTGTGTTGATATGTTGATATGTCTGGGTATATTGTTGGTTTTGTTTCTTGAATTTTGCTAAGTGTCTGCTGGTAATGATGCTATGACAGACATGTTAGAGTTATGATTTTTTATATTTTAGTAGGTACTGTCTGTGCTGTATTATGGGTAATATGTTGCTAAGTATTTTTTTTGTGTCGATCGGAAGAGCAGAAGGTATGGGTAATATATATATTTTTTCGTAAGCCCTGTGTGTGAACAGAATGGTTGAAGCATGCTTGAGTTATAGTGGCTAGTAAGAGTGGAGAATATATTTGGTATGATGTTGATTGGTACAACATAACGAATGGCTGTTAGGTTATAGGCTGGTCTGAAATATATAGGTGCTTGGTACATTTGGGTTTTGATGTATGGTATGGTTGGTATGTAGGGATTCCAGGATACTTGTCTAAAGATTGCCAGTGTATGGNCATTTGGGTTTTGATGTATGGTATGGTTGGTATGTAGGGATTCCAGGATACTTGTCTAAAGATTGCCAGTGTATGTCAAACGGAATTGTCAGTATGTGTATTTCGGTGAGTCGTATACTGCTAAGGCATGCTTGACTTAAAGTGGTTGGTATGGGCGGTCAGTGTATTTGGCTGGTGTCAGTTATTATGGTGGATGGTATGGGAAGAAGCTGATTGTGTCGCAGTGTTTGAAATGGCTTTGTATGATATGGACAATGCATTTGCTTGGTACAGCTGTTGTATTTTTTAGTACTATTGGATGGTATGATGACTAGCATATTTTTCTGGTGTTGGCTGCTAGAGAAGAAGGTATGGGCTGTAGGTATGATAGTGTAATGGTTTTGCCTGACCTGTATGATTGCTTGGTACACTTAAGTTATGGTGAATGGTATGAATTTTGAGTTGGGTGGTATGGTTGATTAGTATGACTGGGTTTTTCTTGGGTTATAGAAGATGTTATGTTCAGCGACCTGATATCAGTCGGTAATGATAGTTTGACAGACGCTAGGAATTTTTGTTATGGGTTTCTCTGGACTGTATAGTTGCTTGGCACACTTGGGTAATGATGGGTGTTATGTTTGGCATGTAGGGTGATATGGTTTCCAGTATACTTGTCTAAATATATCTGGTGTATGTCAAATGGAATGGTCAGTCGTATGTGTGTGTATCGGTGAGTCCAATACTGCTAAGGCATGCTTGACTTAAAGTGGATGGTAATGGTGGTCACTCTATTTTGCTGGTTTCAGTCGGTATGGTGGATTATATGGGAAGAAGTTGATTCTTTCGCAGTGTTTGAAATGGCTTTGTATGGCATGGACCATATTATTGTTTGGTATGGNTATGGGAAGAAGTTGATTCTTTCGCAGTGTTTGAAATGGCTTTGTATGGCATGGACCATATTATTGTTTGGTATGGCTGTTTTATTTTTTAGTATTATTGTATGGTATGATGACTAGTATATTTATCTGATGTCGGCTGGTAGAGCAGAAGGTATGGACAGTAGGTAAATTTTAGTAAGACTCCTATAGACTAGATGGTCGAGGTNATGTCGGCTGGTAGAGCAGAAGGTATGGACAGTAGGTAAATTTTAGTAAGACTCCTATAGACTAGATGGTCGAGGTATGCGTTAGTTATAGTGGGCAGTGAGCATATTTCGTCTCGTGTCCATAGAACACATTGTATAGATAATAGGTATATTATTTTGACTATACTTATACAGACTGAATGGTTGGGGAGTGTTTGATTTATAGTGTGTGTTATGGGTGATGTATGTGATGTCAGTTATATGTTTATCATATCAGTCTCGCCGAGACTTGTCTACCTCCAGGCACATAATACTTGTAATACATTTAGTTCAACATCTTTTTTTTTNTATCAGTCTCGCCGAGACTTGTCTACCTCCAGGCACATAATACTTGTAATACATTTAGTTCAACATCTTTTTTTTCGGAATGATGGGAGGGGTGTGTGGTGCAAATTGTATACCACATTTAAAACCTTATTTTCCTACTTGTATTTGTAGCAAAACAGTTTATGGAGTTTGCATGCCAACACAAAGTCCAGTCAAAGATTTTTTGAGCTCTTAAAATTAAACAAAAATAATAACACCCCTGGTGGAAAACTACAGAATCAAATATGGAGNAAAGATTTTTTGAGCTCTTAAAATTAAACAAAAATAATAACACCCCTGGTGGAAAACTACAGAATCAAATATGGAGAGGTCAAGCAAAGGTGATTAATTAAGCCCTCCTAGCAGGTGATGAGGGATCTACCACAAACGAAATAAGATGGCAGCATACAGCAGACGACATCCAAGATGGTGGCTTAGAGCATACAATATTCAATATGGTGGCCAGAGGTAATGGCATAGGGGTGACGACATCATCTTGGGTGACATAATCGGCGCGACATGNATATTCAATATGGTGGCCAGAGGTAATGGCATAGGGGTGACGACATCATCTTGGGTGACATAATCGGCGCGACATGATAGGGGTGACCTCATAGTGGTGATGGCCAAGATTGTGGCCAAAGGTCAATGTCAAGGAAATCTAATATGGTGTTGATGCAATCCAAGATTATGGATGGCACCTTTGCACCTCAGCCCCGATCCCCTGTGCCAGAAGGGGCTATTTCTAACTACTCCCCTGCAAAATTTTTTCAACTGTAAAAGGAGGTGAAGCTCAAAGGAAAATATTTGAGAGTGGATATTAGATTTAGAAGATAACTCAATACACACTGAGGATATGACGGAAAATTATTTCCTTGGGTGCTTCCAAGAATTAAAATGTTCTGGGACAGGTGTTACAATGCAAGAGAAGACTTCGAAAGAGATGAATCCAGTTAAGTTGTTATGTGTACAATTGTAATAAATTCTGGGAACTTCCGGCTTACAATTCGTAATGTGTAGATGTTAAGTCAATAAACTGTATACAAAACTGTTTCTAAGAGAAAAACGTTACAGAACTCAAGATAAATGATTTCATACACATCGGTTAAAGTGAAGTTGTAAAAATGATTTTATAAATAAATCACATGGTTAGAGTTTTCAATAGAAAATTATGTCATTCCTGTATGGAATGCAACATTTGTATGGTGTGGCGAAAAACAAACAAACAAGTGTTGGTTTGAGCCCGCAGGCCTGGCATGATTAATAATTTCTGAGCACCAATTCGCTTTACAAAATGCTCGGATACTGCTAAAACCAACAGGTCCCGCGTCGCTTTTATCCTTTCTGGTTCAACTGTATGACGTCGTTCACTCGCTTTTACTTTCTTCTCAACCGTGTAAAAATATGCTTCTTCTTATAAAAAAAATCGTTTAGGAGTTGTGAAAGTTCAAATTTTGGATCTTCGCACTTGCATAAGAATATTTTCTGAATTATTTTAAGTTCAAAGAACGTGCTTGAAGTCAAAATGCTTGGGCGGAAAGATGGTCTACGCTTTTTTTCTGAAATGTAAACTGAATTGTAGTATGTGCATCTCCAAATCTTAGAAAATAACTTGTCGCACTGAAACACATTTTACGTGATTTCCGAGTACATCGAAAATAAATCAAGCACAGCATAATTTTAAAGCTAGGTGTAAGTGGATATATAGATGGTTGTAATCAATATTTCTGTTTGCTAATGGTTTGTTGTTTGATACAACATATGTAGCCAAACGAATTCTTGCATTTTTTGTTCCATAGTTACATGTTTCGTATAACTGGTTAACATGGAATATTCCATTATGCTGAGAGGGCAAATTAAAAGAAAAATAATTGCACTATATATTTAACTGTATTTATTTAAACTGCGTCTATGAGTCGTTTGGAGAATGACTTCGTGGGTTACTTTATGATGAGTGTGATGAGTGTATAGCTTGACAATTTTCAACATCACTACGTAATATAAAAGGAAGTCCCTGGCGTGCGTCTGTCTGTATGACTGCGCTACTCTCGAGAATCACAGAGCGTATTTAGATGCAGTTTTTACTGTTATGATCTGCATTTACCGAGGAAGGCTTGTGTGTATTAAACATTACCCTAGCACGTATAGGAGCTGAGCATTAACGGTATTAGTGAATCAAGTCGGGAAAAAAGTTTGCCGCCAGCGCGCTCTTATGGAACACGCTGCCTAATCCTTTTGAGATATAACAGAATCATGTACAAAAGAATTGTGTAAAATTAAATGATCTACAAAAACCAAGCGGTATCATATATATATTTAATAGATAAGTAGTAATAAGCGTATTTACAATTTAAATTACGCAGTAAAAACCAACGTAAAATTCGCTGTATTTTCTAACCATAAAAAACTTAATCTTTATCAAAATAAATTAATTCATAATTAAAACTGTTTACTGTAGATTAGAAATATCCTTTACAAAATACAATTTGGCCCAACGTAACAAAACTAGCACTCAAAACAAATATGAGAGTACTTATGTCTTCAGAAGATAACAGCATGTTTGCCGACATGCTACTGAAAATCGGAAATGGAGAGCTTCCAAATGTATTGTGGAAAAATTTCTCTCAACAGTGATATATGTGTTTTAGTCACTGACCACCAACAACTGATATATAACGTATACCCTGAAATACACGACCTTTCAAATGAGACACTATCGTGGTTCAAAGAAAGAGAGATATTATCGCCTACTAATGAACAAGTCGAAAAAATTAATGAATTAGTGCTCGCAAAATTCAATGCGCAAGCACAAATCTATTACTCAGTATATACAGTACTCGACAGTGAAGAAACTGTACACTATCCCACAGCATTTCTAAATTCATTGAATCCTTCTGGCATGCCAAAACACGAAGTGATTTTAAAAGTTGGAACTACCATAATTTTAATGCGAAATATAAATCCACCGAAATTATGCAACGGGGCTCGATAATAAATAAAAAGTTATCTCATTGAAGGTACTATTCTAACTGGCTGCGGTACTGGAGAAACTGTTTTAATACCTAGAATACCAATGATTCCCTCGGATTTGCCTTTTAATTTTAAAAGAGTCCAACACTTAATGTGGCTGGAGTGAATTTGAATGGAGCATGTTTTTTACACGGACAATTATACGTAGCCCTTTCGCGTGTCACATCAAACAGAAATCCTTTTGTGCTGGCGGTCGGAGGCAAAATGATTAATGTTGTATACAAATAAATTTTCTAAGTCACTATAATATAATATTGTTATATTAGAGATGTATGAATGTGGATAAAGCGAAGGACGTAGGCATGTCAGGATCGTGGTAAATGGAGGTCCATAATCTCTGCCTATCCCTCTGGGAGACAGACGTGACGTGTATGTATGCATGTATGTTATATATGATAGTAGTTTACTAATTTACAATCATATAATATTGTAATTGTCTTTTCTCAATTTATTTTTTAGTGTATCGCTGTAAAAACTAAATTGTACCCGGGCGAAGCCGGGCCTGGTCTCTAGTAGATAATAACTCTAACATCACCTAGAACCATAATCTCTTCCCCTTTTACTCTCGCCCTTTCTACCCCACCCCCTCGACGGCTTCGGGGCCTCTTCGTAACACTGGCATCTTAGTAAACTCGATATTCTGTATCAGACATGTGGGGAGATAATTGCAGAAGATAAATACGAAACACGATAAACTCGCCAGTATTAAATTATTTTATCTTTTTCTTCTCTCCCGGTAATGTATTCTANGATAAATACGAAACACGATAAACTCGCCAGTATTAAATTATTTTATCTTTTTCTTCTCTCCCGGTAATGTATTCTATTTCCGTTGAAGAGATCTGTAATCTTGGAATTTTTGTTTTGAGGTTCCATTTAGTGAGATAAAAATATTAAAAAATAAACATATTGGAATATATTTTTTTAACTAAGTTTTCCGTATCACAAAAGTGATTCTTTCTTATTTACAAATTATATTGATCTGCTTGTATCCTACTTGACTCTCTTTTCCGCAATTTTTATTTACTGACTCGCTAGTGGATATACTAAGAGTTAAGTNGATAAATACGAAACACGATAAACTCGCCAGTATTAAATTATTTTATCTTTTTCTTCTCTCCCGGTAATGTATTCTGTTTCCGTTGAAGAGATCTGTAATCTTGGAATTTTTGTTTTGAGGTTCCATTTAGTGAGATAAAAATATTAAAAAATAAACATATTGGAATATATTTTTTTAACTAAGTTTTCCGTATCACAAAAGTGATTCTTTCTTATTTACAAATTATATTGATTTGCTTGTATCCTACTTGACTCTCTTTTCCGCAATTTTTATTTACTGACTCGCTAGTGGATATACTAAGAGTTAAGTNTGCTTGTATCCTACTTGACTCTCTTTTCCGCAATTTTTATTTACTGACTCGCTAGTGGATATACTAAGAGTTAAGTGATCACAAGAAAGTTTTCAGTTTTGTTCTTTCCATTAATATATTCTCTTGGACCATCTAAACTCTGTATGCTGCTAATATGAGATTTTTTTGTGGTTCATAACGGTTCTGATATTAAATGAAAGGTGTTCTTTTAAATTTAGTTTTTTCCATCCGTCTTCCAGCTAATAATTTAACCTAATCTGACATTATTGCATTCACGAAAAATATGTATAGAGTTTTTTCTCTACATTAAAACTCCTTGATAGATACAGTTCTTCATCTAATTTTTCGCCTAAAGATCTGAATTCTACAGATTATCACTTTAACAATTTCACTTACATTTCTCAGTTTGCTAACATGAGTAGTAATTTAAATTGCCTGTAATTGTAAAAACTAGTGTAATTACTCTTTAATATATATATATATATATATAAGTCTAAAAAAATCAAATTCTGATTTAAAAATTTTTCAATGTATAACGACACAGTTTTATATTTGCAAAATACAATATGTCCCTGGTCTTGGAAAAATAATTTAGGTGGAATTTTTTTAAGTTTTTTACGTCATAATAATATGGTATAAATATATTATAGTATTCATGTATATAACATATTCCTATATTACATTTTCTATAATATTCCATGTGCAATTATGTTTTCTACAATTTGTTATTTTTACATTGCCTAAACTTCACATTAAACAATAAATAATTATTTTATTAAGAAAATATTAATTTTTTTANTTGTTATTTTTACATTGCCTAAACTTCACATTAAACAATAAATAATTATTTTATTAAGAAAATATTAATTTTTTTATTAAACGTAACATTTTCGTGCAGAAATGTTTCCGCTTTTAAGGACACTTTTAGTTCTTTACTTACCAANTTTTTTTATTAAACGTAACATTTTCGTGCAGAAATGTTTCCGCTTTTAAGGACACTTTTAGTTCTTTACTTACCAAATGTAAGTGTCGATTAGCATACATGCATAACCGAGATGAAATATTAGTGTTATTAAAATTTTTACAGTTAACAGAATATAATTTTAACAATTGGAAGGTTTGCCATTTTTGAAGCATTTCTCCCTAATGAGAGTTAAATTTTTGTAATAAATTTTATACTTTTGAAAAACTCTATCATTAAATTAAAATAGCACCTATACTAGCGATTTAATTAAATATCGCTATATTTTCCGTTACTAGACTGGAGTACATTGTAGTTTAGAGATAGATGACATGAATTAAATTTACATTAGCAGCTTATGAAATTTATTGTAAGGGACGTTCTCAGGATTGTATACGGCCCCTACGTAATCTTAGTTACTAGAAACGGCATGCACGGTGATTTCCTATCGTATGCCGTTGACAAGTAGTGACCAAGGTTGAATATCAGAATGAAGCTCACAATACAGGTACTCAATCCATGAATACACGAGCCAAAACAGAAGCTGAGAAAGCTGGTAAGATCAAAAGAGAGCTTCCCCTTAACCCACAGATTTTGCAAAATTAGAAGATAAAATNAAGAGAGCTTCCCCTTAACCCACAGATTTTGCAAAATTAGAAGATAAAATTCGTGACCTTGTTTCCTTGTGCCATTTTTCACGAATTAAATTAATAGGAATGTGAAAATAAATACGTTTAGTTTAAAAAATGTTGTTTAATTTTTTTTCAGTTTTGAAAATACCGAAAAATATTTGAGGAAATTTCAAAGAACAAATCTTACTCTCGTAAAGGGAAAACCTTAACTGCTCTTGCATTACTATTAGGTTTCGAAAATTTTAGGAATAAAAGTTTTAAACACTGCTTTCTCGTCTGTGTAAATTAATTTAAATAAAAAATAATTTCTTTAACATATTATTCCTTAACCCTTTCTTATACACGTCCTCAAAATGTGCGTTTATGCTGGTGGTTTAATCACTAATAGGCTACTATGAGGGGTAGAAGGAAAATGAGTCTCCTATATTTTCATTTTCCGAAACCGTAACAGATGCTGTGTTGGTAATACGTTGTGCTTATAATGATGTATTTGATATTTTGGCATTTCGTTCTTATTATGTAATGAAACTTACTAAAATACTACATTACCAAATCGCAACTATCGCTTAACAAGTGACTATCGACGGCGTCTGAATAGAACGCTACTAAATACTAAAATCCTAATATACCTACCAAATTGTCAGTTCGAACACAGTCTCAGTCAGAGACAAAGGAGTAGAGTAGAGAGGCTTGGGCGGCTCTTAACAACGAGTCTTGAGATCCAATGAGGTTGAAGCGAAGTAGTATGTAGCAGCGCCGGAACGCAGGGGTAGGTAAATGGGAGATCCCCGAAAAAACCCGCTGACCAGCCACATCGTCCGGCAAGATTACCACGTGCGAAAATCCAGGAGCGACACCGCCGGGAATCGAACACTGTTCGCCTTGGTGGGAGATAAGCGCTCTAGCCACTGCTCCACCGTGGCCCTCAGGGAGATAGGAGAAAGTATGTGGGACGATCAAAACCATAACTCATAACCGGCACTTAGAAGTGCATATTCCAGGCGTCATGTCGAAGAAAATGGTGCAGCGATGGAGCGAGAATTTCCGAGACAAGCGTGAAAGTGTGGGGGACGAACGAAGGCCAAGGTGGCTATAAACAGCCACTCTAGGTGTCAGCATCGGGCGATTTTTTTTTTGCATATTCAAAGGAGCGTGTATTTGACTATAGATGAGGTCGCCATTAAAATTAGTCTACTTCAGGACACGAAATCATTCCCAACAGATCGCAGTACCTCGCCCTTTAATTCACAGCCACAAATTTCAAATAAAGGGAATAAGACTGTAGTATCTCTCGTTATATGAAAGGGACAGAAATGAGTTTATTTTCCGGATTGTGACTAGAGGCGAGAGCTGGGTTTACCATTCCACTACAAAGTCTAAATCCGCCTCCATGTAGTAGAAGCATACGACATCCCCCTTCAAAAATATGTTCAAGACAACACCACCAGAAGGCAAGGTTGCTTCTGTCTTTTGGAATGGCAAAGGGATTTTTATTTTCTAGGACGTATTGAANGGGAATGGCAAAGAGGTTTTTATTTTCTAGGGCGTATTGAAGAGGTAAACTGTCAATTTTAAACAGTATTGTCATATATCGACATAAATGAAGAACGGCTTTCAAAGGAAGAGTCTAGGTCTTCTGACATCCTCTTGTCTTCCTAGACAATAACACGGGGCGCATCACGCCAACAGCAATGCTCAACATTCCTGCCACATCGGTTTGCCGTACCTGGGCCACACGCCCTAGTTCCTACCTGTCACCCAGCGTCTTCGATTTCTGCATTTCTCTTTCAGAGCAGAAATAAAAGCTGTAATACATGAAACCATATGTGCAAAACACATACAAATTTAAGAACAGGGATTCTTTAAACTTATGAATATGTGGGACAAGTGCATTAATGTCAGTTTGGACTAGTTAAAAAATAGAGGACTTCTGCCCCTTTCTGCGCATATTATTTTATACCTCTCTAACAAAACTCTTTGCAGTTGGCCAACCAGGAAAACATGTTTTCCAATTACCACTTGCGCATTAAAATCAAGTAAGATTCACATCAGAAAACAACATAGGCTACGCCAGTAACTTTTCTATGATTCAAACCCTGACATCAAGTATAATAAACTGACATCCTAACAAACTGCGTCACAGAATACCATGACTGTATTTGTTTCATGAAATATATGTAAACTGTAATGTTTTCATTTCATGGCTACCAATTCACTTATGAAAATATGATGCAATTACATTTAGAATATACCTATTTACTGTTTGGAAAAGGGGGGGGGGGGGGGGGATTTTNGAATAACCAAATAGTTCGTTTCTAGAAAACTCTTTAATTAGAACATTTATTATCTGCATTACCAAAACGTTTTATCTCAGTTTCTTTTATTTATCATGGCATTTACTTTCGTTATTCAAATCCTCTACATTTGTGTAAAAAAAAGGCCGTCACTAAAATAAAGCAAGCCACTATGCTACTTGTAACGAGAGTTAGGAGTCTTTATATCACGACTTTTTAACCAGAGTCACAATTTCTCTATACAATATGCAATACATAAGCACATGTTACATTTATTGTATTAAATAATTGTGATTTTAATCTAAAAGAAATCAATAACGAGCAATCCCATGAAATTTTTAAAATGATATAAAATAACAATGCGTTAATTGAATTATTGCAAGCTTGTTTTTAATGTCATAGAAATAACAACATTTGTTATAAATAATTAATTAAAATATGTATTAGTTATAAAAATCTAAATACATATAGGATCCAAATACAGGGCAAGAAGCCAAAAAATTTTCAGAATATATCTATTGAGGAAGACGTTTAAATTGCTAAGTCGAAATGCATAGATTAGTCTACAGAATTATATACGACGTGACGTCGAGCTACTGGGAGTTAGGTCATAGAATGAGTTATAAAGGGTGTATTCGATTCTTTTCTTTTTTTGTGATGCATGACACAACGCGAAGGTGGCTCCAGTGTTGCACCGAAATATGTAGCACGCGTTAGGGTGCCTTTCAACTAATTATTTTATAGTCTAATGAAAAAAGTGGCCAATTATGCAATTTTCATAGAATAAAATTTTTTTTTGCTCAGTTTTTGCTATTAGCATTAATCTTGAATCACAAATATCATTTTTTTATGTAATGATAAGGAAAACTTAACTATTTATCTAGATGCAACAACGGTGTAGAAGAAATGGCGACATACACCACTGGTGAATTCAGTACTTCAAAAATGTATTTTCGTTTACGTAAATTATGTTTAATTATTCATTAACTTCCACGAGCAGGAAAAATGATAATAATTTTCGAAAAATCTGAAGATTACAATTTTACGCGCGATTTTCTCACCTGGCCAGCATATGGTTCCTTTGACCATCGCTTATAGACACCCTTAGCTTACAAAAATGTTCTTAGACAAACGTAGACATTGCGTAGCAAATGCACAGAGTTGTGACTTATTATTTCGATAAGTTGTTTAGTGTTTTGTGTTCGTACATCACAAGAACATTGGAATTGTTAATTTACCAGGTAATTACAAAAATACTCTGCAACTAAAATAATATTTGTTATAACAGTTACGTCAGTTATATAGTGTACAAATATGCTAACTAATAAAAAAGTTTCCCGTAAATATAAAATATTCAACCGGAAGATATCAAACATCAGTAAACGCTAAGTTTAAAATCCACAAACTCTCCAGCAGCAGATTTTTAAAAGTACACGAGGTTCCTCCTACGGCAGGTTAACACTAATAGGGTCAGGGAAATTTAGGGAATAAAATTTTAGAAGAAGCTAGATGCTGTAAACTTGTACATTTAAGTCACTTTTGCTATTTGATTACAGTCGATAAGATACGTACTTAAAGTCTCTGAGTCGACATAAAATATTCTAGGAAAGAATTGAAACGGGGAAGGAATCGACCATAGCCTGTACGTAGGAACCATCGCAGTATTTTCGTGGGGTGATTTCGGTAAACCACGGAAGACAGCAATCAGGACGGCCGGACCGGGAATCGAACACAGATCCTCCCGAACGCGAGTCCAATGATTTGCCCATGCGCAATCNCGTTTCCCGTAAATATAAAATATTCAACCGGAAGATATCAAACATCAGTAAACGCTAAGTTTAAAATCCACGAACTCTCCAGCAGCAGATTTTTAAAAGTACACGAGGTTCCTCCTACGGCAGATTAACACTAGTAGGGTCAGGGAAATTTAGCGAATAAAATTTTAGAAGAAGCTAGATGCTGTAAACTTGTACATTTAAGTCACTTTTGCTATTTGATTACAGTCGATAAGATACGTACTTAAGGTCTCTGAGTCGACATAAAATATTCTAGGAAAGAATTGAAACGGGGAAGGAATCGACCATAGCCTGTACGTAGGAACCATCGCAGTATTTTCGTGGGGTGATTTCGGTAAACCACGGAAGACAGCAATCAGGACGGCCGGACCGGGAATCGAACACAGATCCTCCCGAACGCGAGTCCAATGATTTGCCCATGCGCAATCTCGCTCGGTGTAATGCGTGCAAAAGATCGATTTAAGTTCATAGTAATTAAAAAATTGCACTTTTAGGAAAAGTTAACAAGTGGCAATATACATTTTTTTTTTCGAAATCTTTGCAAAGGTTAATATTTTTAACATCAGTAAAAAAAATGATACCCAGTTGCCAAATCAATTTTGTACCACTGCAGAGCAACAATGACTGCTATAATTTTATCAATTTACATCTAAAGATACACATCCCTGTCTTGTCCGAGATTTGAACCAGAAATCTCGTGGTTCAACGTGCCCTGGCGACCGCTCCCACGGAAGCTGCTTTTGTAGTGAAAACAGTTAAATCTCATGTTCACAATTTTATTTAGAGTCATGGGAATTTCGGCAGGGGAGGAAAATTAATGCAGTGGCCTAAAGTTACCTTGATTATTTGTGTGTCTCGCTAAACATGACGTAGCAAATGACGTCGAATGGTAGGATCACCGCTTGAAGCCTCGTACCATCACGCATCCTGAATGAAAGACTGCAAACCAGGTCAGTCGCTTTCGCAATGAGTTTTGTCTTCAAAATTATACAGTTAAGAGAGTCCGTAATGGACAAGACCGCTGCAATAAAATGGTAAAAAATTGCTTGGATTCAAAAACATGAAAGTTCATGCATCTCATGGTATCCGTCACAAAGACTGTTTCTGTGAAGACTTGATATTTTTAATTTTTTTTTAATAAGACTAACTGTATAGTCAATATAACGAAGCAAGGGACTACGGCTAAAAAACCACAGTGTGCGTTATTTTTAAAGTGTGACTTTGTCCCGTTGGGCTAATCAGGGAATGCGTGTACGCTAGACTTAAGCCAAATTTACACCCATTAACGCCACAAATTCCGTTATTTATCTGGTATTTCAGACCCAAGACGTACTCCATGGGAAAAAAAATTTTTTTTACCGTACTATCTTACTAAGGTTGGCAGCAGGCAAACGGATAGTACTAGTTATTGTAATAATTCCCGGTACTAAAATCTTACATGAACATTTGTAAAACAACCTCAGTGCTTTCCACTTTTGTCCTGGGAGTTTTCAGCTTGTTATATAACACCCCCGGTAAGAAATGACTCGGCAGTTGTAGCCGCTCAAGTAATCTCATGTTAGGAAGACGGGAAAACCCGTCCTTTCACTGCGCAACTTGCAGTTTGTTGTTAACTACGTCAGAGTCGATTGTTCAAGGTTTGCCTGCGTCCACACACGTTCCAAAAGCGCATATGCCAATTTTATTTAAACCTTGTAGGAACTACATAATTTATGCTACTACATGGCAGAAAAATTGAGTATGCATGAAGTATCTGAAGTTGTGTGTTGTTGGTTCTTTGGAAGCGAAGAAACACCAAATCACCAACGCCTCCCTGCAAAAAGAGCATATAGCTACCAAAACATTATTTTCCGCAATAATTAGAAGACTTGGTAACAAAATGACCACATGCTTTGAATTGTGTGTACACTTCTCCTAGCCGGATTTTAATGCCACTATAATGAATTAAAGTTACGGGAATTACTTATTCTACAAGCCCTGGTACTACCTTATAAAAACAGTTTTTGGTATCACTTAAATTATTAAAANATTCTACAAGCCCTGGTACTACCTTATAAAAACAGTTTTTGGTATCACTTAAATTATTAAAATAAGTGACACACTTTTTAAAGTATGCTTGACTGATATTAGCGCACAGACGTAATGGAATATATTTGGATAAAGAATCTGAATAACCCCCTTTAAAAAAGAATCCGACCCTTTTCACGAGAGAATACACTTTATGAAATTTATCCGAAACACTGTGATTCTGGGACTGAACTGGATTCCAGAAGTCGAGGTCAGTAAACTATGTCATTATACTACCATTAAACAATTAAGAGCTTAACATAATTTAATTATTTCTATATTTAAAACGCAAGCAAATGCATATCAAATTTTTTATTTTTTTTTGTTAGTGGGTTGCATGGATAACAAAAATGTAAACCAAATGTTAGTAGGATAGCTTCGAAAAGACGTACTGTCATAGAGTGGAGTGGAGATGTTTGGGTGGCTCTTATTAACAACGAGGTCTTGAGATCCGATGATGTTGAAACGAAGTGGATATGAAGCAGCGCTTGAATACAGGGGTGGGGGATACGGGTTATCCCCGAAAAAACCTTCCGACCAGCGGCATCGTGCAGCATGATTCCCACTTAGGAAAACCAGAGTGACGCCACCGGGCATTGTCACAAAAATTTCATTACATGTAAAAGTAAGAGACAAAATAAAAACATTTGTTTACTTCATATTACACGTGAGTATGTGAGGAAATTTTTAATGAATTTGCTCTTGCGCATTCTTTTTGCCTATCATATGAGTTAAAAACATGTATGAGTTTTCCGGTATTATTTATAGTCATGTCTGGAGACATGACGCAAGACGTGATTTTCTCCATGCATGCTTGCTTGCGAGCGGGGCTTCGATATTTTCTAAACAGTGTTTTCCGAGAAAAGTATTTATCAAAATAAAGCAAATTCGTTTTATTTATATATTGTAAAAAAATGTTTACGTTGTTTGGACTGAGTTTCCGCTCAAAACTTGCAATTAACGAAACGACAGGAGGCTCACCACCGCAGACTCTTCCCAACTTCAATATGACATGTTGAAGTTGGGAAGAGTCTGGGGTGCAGAGGTGCTGTTGCTGTTTACATGTAACCCACAACTGGTGTAATATTAGGTCAGGAGCAAACTATTTTCAATGTTTTCTCTTACTTGAAGCCATTTCAACTGTTTCAGGTTCATAGTGTGATAAACTAGTAGCAAACATTGAAAAGCTTTCATAAACCACGCAAGAATGTCGGTTAGTTAAACACTAACTCGTTATGGCTATGAAAAAAATGACCAGTTTTCCAACAGATCCCTACTGAAATGAGAGACGCCTAATGGAAAGCAGCGTGAAATGACTTGCCTTCAACTTCTTCATCTGTTTGGCCAGCTCGAGCATCAGCTGGGTTCCTCGTGTGTTGAGCAGCACTGCTGTCTTCAGGTTCTCGTCGAAGCGAATGGTGGCCGCTGCATGGAACACGATGGACACGTCATCGCACAGCATGGCCCTGTCTTTCTCGCTCAGGCCCAGGTCCTTGCAGGACACGTCGCCCGTGATGCCCACCACCTTCTTGATGACTTCTGGGTTCTGCTCCTTCACCTTGTCGAAAATCTGATAACCAAGTGTCACATCCAACATTGCGGTACCAAGTGCACTGTCCTACCATAACACTACAAACATGTTTCTGCACTTTAATAAAAAACATGTTTTGCAAACCAGTTGTCAAGCAAATTTTAAAGTTACAATATATTTATTGCAAAAATTGTAATATTATTAATATTACAAAATGTAATGCTTGTATTACAACTTAAATTTTTAAAAGAATAAATAACATATTTTTATAATGCACTCTAAAACCACGGTAATTAAATAGTAAGAACGGAACAAAGGGAAGGGGAGGAATAATTTTTTATTGTATTTACAAAAAAAAACCATTTCACTGGCAACGAGACTCTAAGCGACATCCTCTGTGTTACAACCGCAACAACTCCACCACACGACCACTTCGTCTCACATACCTATGTTATCGTTTGTTTGCATGATTATTGGGTGTTAATTTGAGCAAGAAAGTAATATCTTTTTTTCGGAAGGACTGACGTTAGTGATGTATATAATTACTTCTCTTCAGAATGACATGAATTTGGCAGGAGTGTTTACTAGATATAGCAAAGAAACCTAAAATATTTGTTTGGACGTCATTTTGAAAATAAGTGTCTTATACACTTAAAATCGCATACGTTTACTTCGTCTGTCATACTTTAACTAACTTGCTTAATTTAGTGATAATCGGTTGAGTAGTTTTCGACATGTAACCTAAAAGCTTAATTTTTATGTGGTGCTATCTTTCTTAGAACAGTACATTAAATGGCAATAAATATGTTTACACTCGAAAGAACATTATTTTTNTATGTGGTGCTATCTTTCTTAGAACAGTACATTAAATGGCAATAAATATGTTTACACTCGAAAGAACATTATTTTTAAATGTTTTGAATATTACATGTAACAAAACCATTATTTATTGTAATAATACATACATAAATTTTCCTTAGTTAAATCATTATTATTCAATACCATGACATTCGTAATTCCACTCACTTGTTTAAAAGTGAAATAATTATCACAGAATATAATAGTTTATATTATTTATTTCGTGTCTTAAGTTATTCCTGGTCATTAAAAAACAANTATGTGGTGCTATCTTTCTTAGAACAGTACATTAAATGGCAATAAATATGTTTACACTCGAAAGAACATTATTTTAAAATGTTTTGAATATTACATGTAACAAAACCATTATTTATTGTAATAATACATACATAAATTTTCCTTAGTTAAATCATTATTATTCAATACCATGACATTCGTAATTCCACTCACTTGTTTAAAAGTAAAATAATTATCACAGAATATAATAGTTTATATTATTTATTTCGTGTCTTAAGTTATTCCTGGTCATTAAAAAACAATGTTATTGTTATATTTTTACAATGGTTTGTAAATGTACAAATAATTTCTCAATAAAATTTACATAATTATTTACAGTAAATGTTTGAGAGCTTAGCATGTACACCAGAGGCGTTAATATTTTGCGAGTCTAACGAAAGTACGCAAGAAAAAAAACCAAACAATACCCCTTTGAAGATGTACATAATGATTCAACTGTGTTCTTTTTGTTAGAATTTTCATATGATATACATCACGTCTGGTTTAGTTCATAAAATATGAAATGTAAGCAATACGTGCTTAAGAACGATAATGTTACTTGATAACAGAGTACACAACGCCTTGTTCCTGTAACAAAATGCTTTACCCACGAAAATGTCACATATTGTATCTCTCATCAAACGATTTACAAATGTTCATATCTACTCTCTTTCAGTCATCGATTTTAATTATGGTAAAGAGGAGAGAGGGGGGCGATATGTAAGTTTGATTTCAAGTCTACCAAAAGTATGTTCGGCATGTCGTCTTTCTGCTGAACAAGCAAAGTGTACGTATTTATCACAATTTATTACCTATAAATATAACTCAAGAAATCTCTGGATTTTTTCAATGGACGACTTGAAGTAGCCGCATTCTAACGTCATAGTGCCACGTGACGGCGACGTGGATGGGGGAGAACTGAGGGATACAAAGCGTGCTCACTGAACGCTGCCATACGGTCAATATTTACTATGGTAAAATTTTACCTGAATTGCTTTGAGTGGTGTTCTTAAACGTAGCAACATTTCTAGCGTCATTTGCACATTTCTGTAAGTAACCCAAGCTATGTACAATGTAAACAAACATTCTCTGGGACACTCGTGACACGCGACAGTCGTAATTAGTCTTACGCGCGGGCATGTTATAAGAAAACTCGTAGATTATCGTTACAGAAGAGTGGTAAGTGACTGTGGATATCGCAATAAATAATTAAATGAAAAAATACACACATTAACGCAATTCATTATATTTTCGTATTACCTTCTCAAATTAAAATAAAACTTTCACGCAAAAAATATATTTAAATGTTACAAAAAAAAATACCTACTTAGACGTAATGTGGTGTACGTGTTACCTATCACGCTGATATTTACTTCAACGTACGTGGAAAAACAAAACATCCGTTTCCGGTTTTGCAATTATATTTGAACCACCAAAATCTATTTATTTTCAGGCCAATGGTTCGAAAAGCAAATTAAAAAATTAAGTTATAATCCTTTACAGACACAACATATTGAGAGCGGTTATAACTACTAAGACACCCCTCATTCCAGGTCGTCTATTTTATACTTTTCCTCCGTGGCATTTAAATCGACGTCATATGTAGTATAATGATACATTCGCACAAATAAATATCATATTTTGAATTCATATGCTAATGAACTAAAACTTTGACCAAAATAAGTAATATCAAATTAAACATTAACGCCACAAGACGGATTATGCGATAGCAAATTTAACAGGTAACATTTATATTTAATCCCTGGTAAATAATGGACTCTAGCATGTATTTGTGTTCTCACATGAAATAATGAAAAGCCGTGTTGCGGTAGCTTTTTTTTACTCGTATTCCGGAAACCGTAGTTTCAATACCGGCAGACATCATTTGAGATAGTTTCTCCTAAGTGCATTCTATCCCTCTCCCAGGAAAATTGTAGCACTATTACTTAAAATGTACCTCCCTAATTCCTAGTCGATTAAGGTTAATAACCTGTTTAGCCCCGCGGGTATAAACCGAAATGTTCACTCTAATAAATTATTTGGAAATTACTATACTAGTGTATACGCTTAGTGAGAAAGTGCGAATGGTAATTATTCCCCTATACATTCATTGTAGCGCTCTTACATTTGCTCAGGAAACAGTCAAATGCGTAGGGAATATCCCAACTTTGTTTAGTAGCGACGCTAAACATTCCTATATCTGCAACTTGATGTGCGGTATTATTTCCATATAGTGAATAGGTTAAAAATTTCCATTACAGTATATGAAGTTTACCAGAAATTGTTTTACAGTTTATGTTATGTTTTTATCATTGTACACCTCTCATTATAAGTACTGCACAGTTAAGCATACTACAAAGCATTAAGATTTCTAATAAATCATAATTTTATAATACTTCAGTGTTATTATATTTACGGCTGGCTAGAAATTACACTGTGGGAAAATGTTTCAACAAGTTATGTATATTTTAATGGATGAAAAGAAAACATTTAAGCTGAGCTAACAAGAAAACAAGTTCCAGTTTGAGATACAGAATTTAATTTAGGATCGTGGAAATACAGTATCAGGGATCCAGAACATAGACTATTCAATTAGCTCGTGTATTCCCGGTATAATGATGAACGGATTTCAAACGGGAAGTCGGATAATACTAGTCAGACCGAAATGTCCCTTGCTGGGAGGTTTACACGTTATCGGTATAGAGTAGCAAATGTGATATCATATAGTTTAACGTCGCTTTGTCAAATTTTACGAAATTTCAAACACTGGAGAAGCAAATACTAAATGATAAAAGCCACCTTCAAATCAAGCCCACCATACTGTTATGCGCCGACTGATGCACGAGGCGCGAGCTCCATCCGTGGTCTGGCTCTGTAGGGGGTGACCCACCTCAACCCTCCCCTCTAATCAGGCAGTCCCACTCGCCGGGAGAATGATTGACAGCGGCGACCTGGCTGGCATCACAGCTCCTCTTCCTCCTCCTGCTGGAGAAGCCGACGAGTTTAAAAGATACGCAATAATATTATGGGAACTAGGACCCTCGGCGCAACGTGGCATTTAGATACATTTCTGGGCGATGGCATATGATCATATGCAGCTGTTCAAGGGTCAGCAGTCTGATGGCAGAAGCCTTCTGGCTGAGTGCGGTGACAGGGACATCGGTGAAGATGACGGATGACGGAAGGTTGCGAGACGACAGCGGATGAGGTGTTTGTGGTTTGAAAGGACGAGAGGGCTTGCTACCCGATGAGTGAAGGCTACTGTGCATGAGTACGCTCGGAGAACTCTAGAACATGCGGACTGGTGGGACCTGGACTAAACTGAGGTGGGACTGAATGAACATGTGATACGGATTTTATTGTAAATATTAGAACTGTCAAATCTGGATATACAGATAATTTATAATATAATTGGATAGGTTTTCTACGCTGTCTATTGGGACTGGGTTTTAATTATTTAATCATATTAATTTCTTTGAGGTATTTGTAAATTTCATTGATTGAATTTATTAGTTGTAAACAGCAAGTGATATCAATTTATTTTGAGGTGTTGGGCCGAGAGAATTTTGTTTGTAGTTATTGTAGATAAAATTAAGAAATTTTTATTTAACTTTATTAAGAGAATCCTCACTTAACGAACCTGGTTAAGCCCACTGACTTTTGATGACATTGTGACAATACCTAAGTTGCAAGTTAAGAGTACTCACTATTACGCCACCTGGTCAACCTATCTACTAGAGTAGACACGACAATAATATCAATGGTAACAGAGAGTATATTATTACTGATGTTAACATGATATTATTTTTAGGGGCGAGCAATGAATGAGAGGGATTCTGGCGCATGAAATCTTATGGCGATGAAGCGAGGTGATGACGGAGCAGCGACGGAATTTATGGAGGAAGCGTGAGTGCCCCGATAAAACCCACCGACCAATGGCAACGTCCACCACGTTCCCCAAAAGTAAAAATGCCGGTCTGATTTCGCAGGAATTCGAGACCGGTTCATCGTGGTAGGAGGTGAATGGTCCGACCACCACACTACCATGACCATCTTGGGTGGGAGAAGAAGTGGAAGTAATATTCTAAAGACTTCATAGATACGAAATTCCACGTATACCTCTGATCCCTTGTGTGTCATTGGGGAATCTCTAATTCGATTGCGGTTAAAACAATTTAAAACGCTCGATTGTTGTAAGCTATCCGCTAAATATGTTTCTACTTAACTGGTACAGGCCCAAGCCTGCGTTTTCTAGCAAGGGGCCTTTCAACACCACACACAACCTTGTATCAGCAAGGTAATTATCCCGTCTACGAAGCAAGGTCAATTCCATTGTAGTTTAAAGACGATCAGGCGTAATTGCGTTAGAGATATGCTTGCCGACCTTGACTTCTGTCACGGCCAAATGCAAAAGTGTTAAACAATGTTGTAGATTTTCGGCATGGCTTGATGGTCTGAACATTTTTTATAAAGTGAAATTGGTTTTAAGACGTGCAGCCTGTTCTTATGAAATGTTAGTGAATATATTTGAGGTTATTACTTGATGGCAGCGAGGCATGATATACGAACTGNTCTGTCACGGCCAAATGCAAAAGTGTTAAACAATGTTGTAGATTTTCGGCATGGCTTGATGGTCTGAACATTTTTTTATAAAGTGAAATTGGTTTTAAGACGTGCAGCCTGTTCTTATGAAATGTTAGTGAATATATTTGAGGTTATTACTTGATGGCAGCGAGGCATGATATACGAACTGACTGTGACATAAAGGCTGCCGCCTGAGAGGAGCTGTTTTGCACGTTTGAAACTTAGACGTAAGTGAAGGATAGAGGTGACGCATCAAATAGTCCATAGCTTCTATGTGTGAGGCACTGAACTAGCGTACTGTCTTCTCGTTGTGTCGCATGAAAGTAGCGGACTTTTAGCGTTATAATTTTATTTGGTGAGAATTTTTTAGAAAATTTAGTGCAGTTCCCTTTACAAGTTTCTAAATGTTATTTTTATCGTATATTTTAAGATATTGCGATCATTAAAAGCTGTTTTTTGGTCATGTTGAAGTAACGAAGTAATGCTTGCAGTATGTGAGGTTTCTTGAAAGTTTCATTCTGGAATAGTCTGACATTCGATATATTTTCGTACGAAGACAGATTGAGAACACGTGTAGCAGTTCCTGCTTAAAATATGTAGGTACTTCCAAATATTTGCAACGTGATTCACGCACAAGTTAAGTGGGCGCCTAAATTAATCTCGTACATGACGGTTAGGTAATAGCGATACAGAGAACTTTAAATCGTTCTCCGTATCACTTTTACAACTACGATGTGGACTGTATAATTTAAAACTGGGCACGTAAAGGAGTCTTCAAACCACAACTTTCCGGTGGTGAATCCGGGAAAGCCAAGTTATGTGTGTCGTTTTATGATGTAAGTTAAGGTCACTGTAATATGTACAATTTCCAAAGGTTGTCTCTCTGAAGAGAAGGGCCATGTTGGAAAGTAATAATTTAAGAGATAATAATTTCGGGTGTCTTAGTAAAGTGCAGCCTTTATGGGCTGCAACAGTGTGTAGGCCATATACGATACTATATTTGTACCCAACTCATCCTCACTTTCCATTTCAAAACTGCATTTATGAGTAGAATATCGCTAGTTTTGGAAGGAATCAAGTCTCTGAAAATCAGCAATGCTGTTTAAATGGCATTTGTTGTATTAAAAAGTGAGTTGCGGGATTTCAATCGAAACAATCTGGGAATTCCAAATGACGTTTGTGGGCGGGGAGATGGAAGAGACGTGTTTGATTGCCAAGTCACGTGGATGGCACGTTTCTAGTGGAACAACCGGCTACCTGCTCTTCTCCACTGAATAAAGACAGACACTGCAGTATATCTTGCCCATGGCAATTCATGTTTGCCGTACTCCTTGAATTCAGAAATAAAATGCACAGCAAAAACGACAATACACAACGTTTAAACACCACATCCAGTTAAATTCACGCTGTTATAACATACAAGTAATAAATGCTCAGAAAGAAACAACAAAGGATTCACAGAATCTTCCTTCCCTTGACATCTTAAGTCTGGCAGGGAGGAGTGGCCCCAACTGCACATTTCGCTTAAAAAATTCATACCTCCAGTATCATCCCTACTAGGATAAATACTTAGCTTACTCTTACGCAGGCTACGTCCGCTGCAAAATAAATGTTTATTATTTACTCCAGGAAATTAACATATACCGACAGTGGCAATAAATAATAACTAACTACACTCTAAACATGAAATAGTAACAAGAAGTAACTGATGTAACTAATGAGTCTACTTTCCTCGACATGAGTGCAAATAGTTTTTTTATGAAATACTTAAGAATCTTAGATGTTAGGTAAGCTTTAACGTCTCGTCGACATAAATATTATTATAGTTGGAACCATAAATGTATGCAAAAGAAGTGAGACAATAACAAATACACACATGCATGCACGCAGGGAAGTAATCTCATAAGCATTTCTTTCCTATGGAAAATGTGCTAAAAACAGTGCAAACACAAGTGTGTTTGGCGTTGTACTTACATAAAATTGGTTTTTTTTAGCCTACTTTCCCAAGGATAGAAAGGCTTATGAAATCACTTTCCTGTCTGTGTCTGTGTGTTTGTGTGCGTGTCCGCTCCCCTAAAAACTTTTGAACGCATAAACCGATTTATACCATACTGAATTCACATATAGTAAGGACATACGACTTTTAGAGTTTTCGACCAGGCCGGGTGCTTACTTTCAAAATGGAGGTCAATTTAAATGTTTTTGTGAAATGTTACATCTTGGGAAACTTTCAACCGATTTAGACCCAATTTTGTATGTTGATAGTGAATGATGAAACACAGAATGAAAGAATAAAACTTTAACTTTATATCTCGAAAATGCTCAACTAATTCTGGAAAAATTTAGCCAAAATGAAATACTATGGAAGCCATGTAAACATATGCAATTTAAATTTATTACGTACTTATCTTCCAAATGTCAATAATACAAATATTTTAGTTTTATTTGGTATATCTATCATACCATTTGACCAATTTCGGTTGAATTTTGTGTACTGGACGAATCTATTATAAGCATCATATATGCCAGCACATAGACTTTTTTGCAAGCCACTTTGTAAGATAGAACTTTGTAAGATAGCACCACATGATGCAGTGACGTTTTTATGCCATACCTTGGGAAACCATTTTCTTAGCAAACAAATAGTGCTGTGGAAGGTGGTGTAAACTCAATTTTTTAAGTAGGTCGAACACTAATTTTCAATATTCCCACTAAGTTTGACATGCAAGTAGTGATACAGTGGGATATGTAAACTAACTTGTTTTAGGAGTAGCAGACCTTTTTCTAATTGTGTTTATAATAATCATTTAGGTTAGTGCTGTATATATATTTAAAAATTCACCAAAATTCAACCAAATTGTTTACCCAAGCAGTATTCATTAGAAGCATAAATTATACATACATTCGTCCACTTTTGCCAGTATTTTTGCGAAATAGTGTCAGGTGAGATGAACGTTTTGCCATATTTCCAGAAGAATACAACTAATTTCTACCAAATTTTGCACACCATTAGTGCTACAGAAGGTTGTGTATATTAATATGATTTAAGTTGGGTCAGACATCGATTTAAAAATGACGGCCAAATAAATATTTGGATACTTAATCACATCTATTAAACAATTTAACCATATTCAACATAACATTGCCGACAGTATCTATTAGAAGCTTCGTATACAGTACTTATTTAGGCAATTTTGAACGATAGGACAAAATTATAAAATAAAGATTCTATACCAAACCTCGGGAATCAATCACCCGATTTTCACAAAATTCTTCGCTAAAGTAGCGCTACGGTAGGTCATGTAGACTTACTTGATTTGAGTGGCTTAAACACTTATTTTCAAGATGACGGCCTTGTTAATATTTGAGGTTAGTACACCCTATCATTCAAAACATTAGACTGATTATATCCAAAGTTGATGCTACGAATACTACCGTTGTAATGCAGTTTATTGCAAGCTAGCTTATAGTGAGAATTTCTCTGGGTTCGAGTCCCGAGTAAGACACGTTTGTATTTGTAATTCTCTCACTACTATTGCATATGTTTCTGGTTTCATCTCTAATGTTATTGCTGTCAGCGAGACGCCAAAGCCTCTCTACCATCTAAGATCTTAAGAATTTCATTAAAAGTTGTTTCCAACCATGTAGAGGAAAGTAGGCTCATTATTTATATCAGTAACTTCTTGTTCAGTAAGAAAGTTGTGAATTTAAGAGCGGAATAAACATAGTATCATAACAAAGTATTTCTCGATTCTGTTTTCACATTTAAATAAAGTAATTGTGTAATTCAAAGTTTTGCTTAATTAAATTCTTCGAAAAAATATAAAACTTCATGTGGACATTTTTCGTTAAATTTCCTTCAATGTTTACTACTTTAACCACTTTTGGCAGCGCGTACAACGTTGTACAAAAAGTTGTAGGCTGTTCACGGTTACTTGAGAACTTTTGAAATCAACCTTTGGAAAATGTTACTGCCCCTACCTGCATATATAATAACGCGCACGCTGGTTGCATACATCCATGAAATTAGTTCCGTGTTTTAGCTTTCAATTAATATCGTTAGGTAAGCATTTGTGAATACCTACTCAATTTACTGATTTAGCTTGCTGGTTCTGTAATGCATATAAGTGTAAGAATTATAACATTAGTAAAATATTGACTTTTCGTATCATTCGATCGTTTACCTTGACCGACAAAGTGATCAGGCCCATGGCAATGTTAATTTTACATGTGGTAGAATAATACACAATGTGCATACAAGTAGAACTTAAACAGGGTTTTCAAAAGTGATCAGTTTACTGTGAAGAGCCTTTATTTATATTTAAATACGAAGACATACCCGGTCTCAACTATTTATCGACTAAGCATGAGGTCTTTAAAGTTGCGTGCAAACCGTCGCCAATCAGGCTTCTTAGAACGCGAACGTGACGCCGCGCCGTGGTAAATCATGACCACTCAGTAAGTAACCTTCAGCATTAAGGCTAGTTTACAAGTGAAAAATTGTGGCTGAAATTGAGAATTATCACGAGTACAGAAGAACCGAAACTGAGTTATTCAGTGTGCTGGTTCGCATTAGAACTTAGCAGGCCGTGTCCGTTGATGGGGTTTTCCTTCTGCGTTAAAATAAATAATTACCTGTTATTTCTTAAGCAAGAAATCTGTGGTAGTCAGCAATCAGAGCATGACAGTAGGGTTTTTGGTGGGAATATGGTATTTATAGCTATTATCAAACATTAAAAATAGTAAAAGACCTAATGTACCAGTATGTTTATGATTATATTAATGAATTTAATTCACAACAAAAATAGTCTCTGGCAGAAAATGCCAGTCTTGAAGAGCAATGTGACTAAATTCTGACTACATTGTGTGTTGCAAGGAGGTTGGTTATCAACAAAAGCAAATGAGGACATGCTTACCGCGAGTGTTAATTGGCTGGAATCAAGAACTATTATGTGAACTGTGAATTGTAGATACAGAAAACTGGGTTCTTTGTGCACGATTGTCGGTTACTGCATCTTTTAAAGTCATAATTTTTCAGTTGCCAAGGCACCTTCAATCCGTTAGTCATAGTACTGAATTTTCTACTTAATTCCTAATTTAAGCTTGCGCACGTGTTATTACTTCGGTGTGAAAGGCAATTATCGTGATAACAGCAATAATTCCGTACTCAAATTGATGAATTAAACTAGTCATATTTTTCCTCGCAGTTTATGTACTTCTGAATGTGACGATATAATAAGCTGCATCGGGAAGAACTAAAATTATTTGCTTGCAAATTTGTATAGATGAACAAAAGTCACAGCTGACATAAGCAAAATATTTTTTTTTTTTGTGATTGTTTAGTGATGTAATTCTTAAGATGTCTCTAATCGCACTGTACATCTTCTTATCATACAGAAAGCAACGTTTTCAGTTCATTTTGGTAAGTAAGCAATGACTGTAGCTTTGCACGAAGTTCCTTTATCGAAATTTGAATCGTAGTTCAGTTAATTTAGCTAAGAGCGAAATTGCATTAAAAAATTTGACGGATGTGTATATTACCTTCGAGTGAAGTCGATGAGGTCCCAGACACAATTTATCAAAAGTACATCACTAACAGAGCACATAACTATACTTAAGAATTAACATACGGGTAATTAAATGTAACAAACTACAATTGCACACGATGATAAGAAAGTACATACTTAAACATGATATTATTGTCAAGAAGTGGTCAACTTGGTTTTTCTATGTATCGGTGTTTTGCAAATCTGATGCTCTTAACGCCTTCCTACGATGCCGAATGAGAAACTTACTTGCTAAACAAGAAGTTGGGAGTATTTACTTGATTATCCACATAGTTATCTTAATTTTGCTTAATTCTGGAGCATCGTATCTATGGAAATTTCAAAATATAAGTCAAAAGAATTAGTTTAATGGTACAAGAACTTTTTGGTTTTAATGGATATGTCATTTTTTGACAAAAACGCGCTGCCAGATATAGCAACATTAATTTCTCGGGCACTTAACACAAGCTTTGTTCTCGTGGGATGTACTTTCGGCATCTTCAGCACCCAAAGATGTTGAAGGTGTAACTGGGTAGATGTTGATGTTTTGATACGTGCAGAGGGTTTAGAAGTCGTAACCCGGACAACTGAGAGCTAAACTGGAAAAACGATCCCTGTTATATTTTCTATAACTAAATAGATTTCAATTGTTTTTAAAGGCATATAATATGTTAAACAAAAGAGCTTTATTATCCAACATTTTTAAACTATTTATTTAAAATCGAAATTTATTTAATGAAATCTGCTTGCTTCCATTACGTTTCTGCATTTAATTTTTTAGAATTCTCGAACCTACCAATTATGATGGGAATAATTACTACGTCCGAAATGCTTATTAGACATTTCTGAAATCCAAAATCTGTTCCACCCGCCTATCCACGTTATTTTTACATCTTATGCGCCTTTTATTCCATCTCCTAGAGATGGTGTAGAAGGTGTAGTTACATCCTCCAGTGAAACACTTGGATAACGAGAACGCAAAGTATGGTCGGGTGTTGAAGTTGTACTAAAGTGGAGAGCATTAGAAGGCTATTAGCGAGGTCTCGAGAGTCAATGAGGGTAAAACGAGGTGGATATGAGGCAGGGACCTATATACAAGGGAAGGAGATCCCCGAGACAACCCGGTGACCAGCGGCATCGTCCGGCACGGTTTACACACGCGAGTGGTAAAGCCCCGGCTGGACATCGAACCCTGTTCGCCTTGGCGGAAGGTGAGCACTCAAGCCGCTACACTAATCGAGGCTCCATTGAAATCGCAGAAAGTACATCCCATGAGAACAAAAACACGTCAAGTGTTGTCAGAAGTGTGGTCATCGTCGAGCGGAACTGACCGGGCAGGTGAAGAGGTCGCGGACGCGCTGCTGCGTCTGCACGGCCTTCTTCTCGCGCACGAGCAGGTAGAGGGCGCCCACACCCGGACAGCTGCGCAGTATCTTCTCCAGCAGCACCTTGCCCATGAAGCCCGTGGCGCCGGTGATGAGGACCGTCTTCCCCTCCAGCACGCCCGCTACGCGGTTCGGCAGCGCGCTCTCATCCTCGCACGCCATCGCACCTGCCTGCCTGCCTGCAACCACCACCACACACCTCACTGGCTGCACCCTCACTACCACATAACTAAGATGAGGTAGACCCATTATTCGTCTTCTGCACGTTTCCCCAACACTGGCCTGCACCAAACCAACACTACTGCCAAATTCTCATGGTCAACACTGATGAGCGTGTTTCGTTATAGCTTCATTTTTAAAAGCCAATCCCTTTTACATGAATTAATTTTGCCACATTGAATTTAATCTAACTGAATTGCACGTTGGTTAGAGGAAGTGTACAAACGTCTCAAAGCTCATGTTTACTTAAACAGTGTTCTAACATCAAATCCTATCCACATCATTTTTGATAGTAGTGTTGGCAGAAAATCAGCCCAATGTCGGAACACAGAAACTAGTTCTGCGCAGCTAGCGTGATCGCTCTGCCCAATTTTTGCTCTAAGCTCAGTACAAGCTGTTCGCGGTTAATCGAGCACTTTTGAAATCAAACTTTGAAAAATATCACTGCACCAAATTCAGCGGGAACACTGGCCTGAATGCACCCAGTAAAGTTGGCAACGAGGAATAAAAAGTAGTCCTGCGTCTTAACGTTGAATTTAAGTGTTGGGAAAACATTTCTGATTACTGAGATTACCTATTTTGTTTTTTCTTTTTTATGCATATAAATGCCAGTGGTAGCAAATTTGTAAAATATGTACTTTTGTAACAATTTCAGTTTATCTTGACCGACGCATGAATAAAATGATCAGGCCAAATACAATGTTGATTAAAAATATTGTTGAATAATACACTATGTGCATACAAATGGATCTTAAGCAGAGCTATCGAAAGTGCTCAGTTTACCGTGAACCGCCTATACCAACGACAATACATTTGAGAGACAGGAAAACTCAATAGCTGTGTTTAAATTCGTTATTGGTAATTTAGGATGGTGGGAATCTAGAGTGTTGCGATTCGAACGACATGGAGCAGTGTCCCTNTTAAATTCGTTATTGGTAATTTAGGATGGTGGGAATCTAGAGTGTTGCGATTCGAACGACATGGAGCAGTGTCCCTATGGTTCAACGTAGGAACTGCGTTATTAAATGTTTTTTTTTTTTACTGAGGCAATGAAAAGAAAATTAATAAATTGCAAGTAATTTCACTCGATAAATTATAAAACCGTTTTATTTACACATTCCTGTAATATTGACAGTTATTACAAANTATTTACACATTCCTGTAATATTGACAGTTATTACAAAAACAATGTTACAAAATTTATATTTTTTACAAACAACATAATTGGTGAATAAAATTACACATTAATAATTCTTTGTTCAATTGTCCTTCTTGGTTGTTGGTTTTAAATTGAAAAACTTGCATTGAAAATGGCGTAAAATTAGACGTAAAAGCAGCAGACGCTTTTGNTTTTTTTTACTGAGGCAATGAAAAGAAAATTAATAAATTGCAAGTAATTTCACTCGATAAATTATAAAACCGTTTGATTTACACATTCCTGTAATATTGACAGTTATTACAAAAACAATGTTACAAAATTTACATTTTTTACAAACAACATAATTGGTGAATAAAATTACACATTAATAATTCTTTGTTCAATTGTCCTTCATGGTTGTTGGTTTTAAATTGAAAAACTTGCATTGAAAATGGCGTAAAATTAGACGTAAAAGCAGCAGACGCTTTTGTGGGTGTGTCTAGGGTTCTGTTATGCATCTCCAGTCTCCAGATCAGTAAATCTACTCCCTAAATCACTAAATATTCAGAGTGCTAACCTGGCAACGTTGTCGATATAGAAACCTAAATAGCGGATTCGAACATGGCTATTGTTTTCTTCTTGTTCTCACGTACAACCTCAGACCGTCCTGCAATCTATGAATATACAAATTAAATTATAAGCGTTCCCATTGCTGCAATGAAAATATACTGCACTTCACGATAAATTCTAGCAGGAGTCAGAAAATGTTGACTCGTATTTAAGGCTCCCGCCTACCTAGAGTTTTTTTTCCGCGTTTGAGGCAGAGAGGCACTGGAGCGATAAGGGCGACACTGCCACGCGCATCAAGTGCGCCATCGCTGCTAAGCGCAAGGCTCTGAACTGGCGTGCAGTGTTCTCGTCGCACTACGTGCACCTATAGGGCTTCCAGCGGTGACCATATTATTTTATTGATAGAGAGTCTGCTTTGAAAAATCCATTTTTAGTTTTTTGGAGTGATATGAAATGGTGCTTATAATATGCGTGACGTCTTGAAAGCACGCAACAGCCCTCGTCTCAAATGTGTGCTATTTTCGTTGATCTGCACATTGAAAGCACGTTTAACAGTTTCGTTGGAAAACGTGTGTTTCAAACACTCAGCAATGCAGTTCAAGCGCCATGTAGGCGGGAGAATAAAATACGGTGAAATGATCATGAAACAAAATTTTGTTAGACCCTTATCAAACTGTAATGTTATACTTCAAATATATTTGACAGTAAAATTGAATATCATAAAATTTTCCCATCAAACAAATTTGGTAAGAAAGTTTTTAATCTGTTTGAAAATTTGTCACATTACCGACTATTTTTAAGGCCCTAATCTGATTTTAATTTAACATAATTTACAAAGCGTGATATTACTATTTCGTTACCACGCAACCCATTACAGGAAGGAATATTAAGAGTTTTGTGATTTTTCACTTCTAAACGAAATGTTAATTTTATTCATTATAAATATTTGCTGCACGATGACATTTATTGTCTTTGATTATTCACTATTTTTGTTCAATGTGCATTCCCAAAAATATTCGTGTACAGACAAATATTATAATAGACATAATTATCTTTATAACCTTATTTCGTTTTTAGTTATTGGTGGCCACTCAGAAGTTTCGTGAGGTCGGAAATGACCTTTTTTGATGTGCAGGGTTCTGATTTCCTTAAACTCGTCAAACATCAAAAATTTTTGTAACTGGTACAGTACACAACATATTTTATGGAAACTTGAGCAATCAAACTTTTTCTTACAAACAACGCGGTAGAAGGTAATTGCGTTTCCGTGACGTCGCTACTCTATTATTTCTTTGACCAAATTTGTTTGAAGCAGTTTGACGTAAAAATGTGGCAGAGGCTTCAGTAAGCAAAACATTAAACACCTTAAAGTATATAACATCGTACGGCAAGTGACCATACAACAAACTTCTATTAATAAGCAAAACATAAGACACAACAACATTTACAAAATCCTTAGTATATCAATGNGACCATACAACAAACTTCTATTAATAAGCAAAACATAAGACACAACAACATTTACAAAATCCTTAGTATATCAATGAAACCAATATACCAAGATTGTAGGTTATTTGGTTTTTATATTATAGACCTTCAAATTTGAGCTCTTTTTAATAAAAAAACAGGTTTTTGCAGTATTTTCATACTGCATTTGTGCAATGATATGAAGGACCAGTTGAAAGCCGCTGCAAACGTGCTCAGGGGTTCCTATAAAATCGAGCCGTGTGTATTGGGTGGCACTGATTGCTGTTTAATTTAAANGCTGCAAACGTGCTCAGGGGTTCCTATAAAATCGAGCCGTGTGTATTGGGTGGCACTGATTGCTGTTTAATTTAAAAGCTGGGTCTAAGTGAAATACTACAGCTTTAGCCATTTTGCTGAGGCGTGAAAGCCTTAATTGCCTTGAAGAGGAGGAATTGGGTCGCGTTTCTTTATGTCGTAGTCATGTGCGGACACATACTATTGTCGGAGATATTTAACTGAGACAGTTTATTATTCCAAATAGTGAGATTTCAGTATCGATTCGCTCCCTAAATTCATTTATTTGGACTCTGAGTTACCGCGTTCTACAATGGGAACAGCGTCTATATAGCTTGATTTACGCGAGATGAAGTTCCCTGATGTTTTCAGGTACCGCTTCTGGGCGGGTCCGCTGAGTTTCTTCCAAGATGAATATTTTAAATCCTAAGAGAATTACCTACTTGATATGATTAATAGCGGAGTCTAATTATTTGGAGCTGCAGAGTCTGAAAAGGCCATTCTGAGGGAGTTGCAGGGTTCCAAAATAATATTTATACACTATAAAAAAGTTTTATAATTTTTCAAAAAAAATGTTTGGAAACTAGTGGCTAAACAAATTATAGATAACACTACAAAAATATTTGTAAACTTTACCAGAAATTGATTAAAATGTGTACAGGATATATTAAGTATTTGTACAAAAAATTACTGTAACCTACCGACTGATATCCTATAGAATTACAACAATGTGCGAAGTAATTTTCTAATTGTTTCCTACAGAATCACATGCTACTATTTGGACGAACACAAAGTAATCTGCCTGTTTGATCATACAGAGTAGTTTTTATGCTATAAAAATCGTAGGTCAGCCAGGATTCCACACAACACACTTTGCGAGGCCCAGTCATAGACGTCTCTACCCAACTACAACTTGGAAAATCCCCAGTGGGGTGACGGGAATTGAACCCGTAATATCTACAATAAAAGCAAGTAAACTAAGCACTACGCCACAGATCCATCCATACATCTTGTTCTATTTTAAGAGGTTTTACGAACATTCAATAGTTTAATCTCGTCTTAATTTGCGGTATTTGCCAGCAAAATAAAAAATTAAACTTTTGATGTGCTCGAGACGGAACTGTTATCATTTTGACACTTAATTACAAGCCGTATGTTAGACCCACGTAAAAGAAATTGTACATACGGAGGAAAATAGATGCTGCCGACAGCTTTTTAAATTTTCCGAATGTTTTTGTTTTCTGTATCAATGAATTTTGTCGCTTATTTTTGTCACTTATCATCTTTTATTCAACGGCAGCCTTGTGAAACCATGTGAGTGCTCGTATTTTGCAACCAATTTTTCACATTTAGCTCTCTAGAGAAACGTTGAACCAATACAAAATATGTATTCAGAAATAATTTGAAACATTTCTTGAAATATGTAAGAGAAAAGTACTTATTTGTACTATCGCAGCTAAAATAACATGCATTTACAAAACACGGCATATACGATTACAAATGTAATGTTGCAAACCCGTAAATTGGGAGAAAACATTCTTTCCAAACCAGTCAAATGCAGTTTGCTCTGTCATCCAATGTAAAAAGTAGCCCTTACGATAGCTTGAACTTCTGAGATGGCATCAGCCGTTTTCTGAAAGTCAGTATTTCTGCCAGAATTTGTATATAGCAGTACAGCTGTTGCTCTTGTAAGCGTGCAAATACGACAGTTTTAGAAGAATTTCGTAAATTGTTTTTCACAAAAATATTTTACCTCCGCTTACAAAAACATTTTACTGCTATTATATATGATTATATAAGCTTCACACCACCCGTAACACCCTTTTTTCTCGGAAACAACACAACACCAGGGGTTCGCGAAAAAATTTTGATAACAATACTGCATATGAAGCATAGATTGGTAGTTATTCCGTTCCCCAGAACATACCGGAAGTAATGGTATGGGGGTGTGCGTTGAAATTTCAAATGGGAACAGGGGTCATATAAGGTATCGTTGGATATATCGTCTGAAAGGAAAGAGCATTTACTAAGAGAGCTTTTTTTCTGATGTACATAGTTTACGCACATAATATAAATAAATCATCTAAGCATAACTATGGATTTTGACGTGCGTAGTTTACCACAACGTAAATAAAATGAACGAAAATGTGCTTTTTGTACATGTCGCAGGGGCTTGATAAAAACGGAGATTTGATCAAATCCCTAAGGTAGATGATCAATTCACGGAAGATGTTAAAATGACAACTCTGTGGAGTAATTTCCCTAAAGAAAGTAAGTGATTTGATCAAGTCCCTTAACTGTTTTAGTGAAAATATGAAATAAAGAAGTCAGGACTCGCCCAAAGCGTAGGCATAAATTACGCACCGTGGCCGAGCCCCAGCGCCAGCAGGAAGGTTCACTACTGGTGTTATGGTCATTTCAAGGCTCGCCGGCAATTTTTTATAGGTAATGAGGCTACCAGCTTCAAGTATAACATCTTTTCACTAAAACAGTTAAGGGACTTGATCAAATCACTTACTTTCTTTAGGGAAATCAGCCCACAGAGTTGTCATTTTAACATCTTCCGTGAATTGATCATCTACCTTAGGGATTTGATCAAATCTCCGGTTTTATCATCTCCCTGCGATATACATACAATCAAAAGTAAATCAATTAAACGAGTTTTATTTTCTGGCGTGCGTACCTAGTTTACGCACAATTAAAAGGATGTTGGGTGTACTGTCAATATCGGTATGGTGTGAGTGAACCACCGGGAACTGAGAATACCCATTCACACACAGCACTCTTCACAAGTTTTCGAAATGTCGACCACCCTGCATCAGAAACGGCTTTGCTCTCCTTCTTATGTTCGCGATTGCTCGGCGGACCTCAGCACTGCTGAGAGATCCACATGCTATTCTGATTCTGTCTTAGTGTCTTCCCTCGCCGTTGTACGCACGTGGTAGACGATGTCTTTAATTATCCCCCACATAAATAAGTAATTTGCGGCCAAGTCTGGAGAATGCGGTGGCCAAGCTGCATAACCCATTTGTCCAATACACCGTCTGGAGAATAACATGCCAGCAACTAGCCGAGCTCTGTGTGAAAAGTGAGCAGGACAGCCATCTTGTTGAAGTCACAGTGTTAATCTCAGAGCGAGAGAGACATCTTCGATTAGCTGATACAAATTTTTTTCTAGGAAGTCTGCGTAACCTGCGCCATTCAGTGACCCTGTGACACAACGTACGAGAGGTTCACACCAATTATTAACGCTACACACATGCTGGTTATCCATTTGATGTAGCCAATGTGGGTTGAACGCAGACTAGCAATGGTCATTATGTATGTTAACATCACCATTACTCTTAAATGTGGCCTCATCAGTCCACAAAATGCTGCGATGTAAAGCACGGTTCTTGCTCTGGTACTAGTTACAGAAATCAATGCGCTTAGGAAAGTCGTTTTCCCGAAGTTCTTGGTGCAGCTGTACATGGTACGGATGTAAACAGGATGTAAACAATTGTAAGCGAGGATTCTCCACACACTACATTGGGTCTATCCTGAGTCGCTGGCAATCCTCTGTGTAGAATCATGAGGTTTAAATCCCATGGCAACAAATACATCAACAGCCCTCTCGTCTCTCACAGGTCGCCTGATACGACAACCTTTGTTAAGTTGCGGCTGCACTAGTCCGGTTGTGCGCACGCGACATGCAAGACGCTAGACGACATTAGTAGTATGATTATCTTCATTTTGGAAAAACGGAATCTGGGATAGCAGATCGTAGCTGTTCATGCTCTCTCATTCCGAACCCCCGGCGGCCATTTTCCCTAAACATTTTCCTTTTTCTCCTCAAAATCAATTAAATTTCCCCCAAATTTTCCCTTTTTTCTCTAAAAGAATTCCCGTTTTCCCTCAAAAAAGCACCGATACCTGGCTGCAAAAACAATCCCTCGAAAGGAAATTTTCGATCCATCTGACAGATTTGGGTTGATCGTTTTCGAGGGCAGAGCAGTGGCGGCCATTTTGGTTTTATAGGCATATGTATGCTAAATCGATACAAGGGGTCAAGGGTCCGGAGTCAGACCTAACCATTAGCCATCTTGGTTCTGTCAGCCATCGTGTCCACCATATTAGATCCACGTGACCTTGACCTTTGACCTTGACCACAGTCAACTTTGACCTTAAACCCAAAAGTTCCCAAAAATCCCAAAATTCTTCCAAAAATCCCAAAAAATAAAAAAATTAACAAATATCTATAAAAATTATTAAAAAATATTTTAAGCATAAAATTAAAAATTTTAATGTTCGAGCTTAGTGGGGAAGAGGGACTGGAACCGACAAACTACCATGTTGTAATGGCACCCAACCGCCATGTTCAACCCAGGTGACCTTGACCCATGACCTTGACCCTATAACTGAGACCTTGGATGACTTTGAAAACAAAAACTCAATAAAATTATATACATTGAATAAATTCATAAGTCAGCGAGCATATTACATTACTGACTACTGCCGCCATATTTTATCCAGGTGAACTTGACATTTGTTCTTTACACCAGTGACCTTTGACCTTTAACATAAATATTCGTCAAAAAATCCGAAAGATTGCCTAAGAATTTATAAAGAATTAACAAAGATATAATATATTTTTTTAATATTATTTTTAAAAACTTACATTTCTGGAGGTCGCCCACAGCACCATGTCCAGCAGACGACTGACTCCCCTCCAATAAATCACATTGTATTAACATTCCCCTCCCGAACCCTATAATATTTGGTCATTATAACGAATGCACTCCACCCACCATATTGGTTTTTTAGTTTATAATTTATTTATATTTTTAACACCTAAGAGGCACTGATGACTCCAACAAACATGTAAGATCTGGATGACCTTCAACTTGACCTCACATATGTGATCTTGACCTCGTGCCCATGACCTTGGATAATCTTGCAGCCAGTAATTAATTCTAGAAACTTTTATAAAATCCAAAAATAATTTCTTAAAATATTTTAAAAATTAAAAATAATAATTGAAACTAGTGTTTTCATTACTATTTCAATGAATCTCGCAATCTTTCCATCAATAAGCACCGAAATCCACACCACAATCCACACACCAATCCACACCAGTCCACTCCAATCCACACACTAATCAACACCAATCCCCACATCATTCACACGCCAATCCACAGACCAATCCACACACCAATCCTTCGCAATCCGCTCCACATGCTCAACATGCTCCACAATCTTATCCACAATCTGCTCCACAATCCCAATCCTTGGATCAATCCCAATCCTTCGATCAATCCCAATCCCCAAACCAATCCACACCAGTCCACCTACCAATCCACACCAGTCCACCTACCAATCCATACCAATCCACACCAATTTGCTCCACAATCCGCTCCACAATCGCTCCAAATTCTCCACAATACGCTCTGAAATCCCAATCCCTAAATCAATCACAATCCTTGGATCAATCCCAATCCTTCTATCAATCCCTATCCACAGACTAATCAATACCAATCCACAAACCAATCCACACCATTCTACACCAATCTGCTCCACAATCGCTCCTCATGCTCCACAATTTGGTCGACAATCCGCTCCACAATCCCAATACTTGGATCAATCCGAATCCTTTGATCAATACCAATCATTCGATCAATATCAATCCTTCCATCAATAACAATCCTTCCATCAATACCAATCCTTCCATCGATACCAATCCTTCCATCAATACCAATCTTTCAATCAATCCTAATCCTTGGATCAATCCCAATCCTTGGATCAATCCTAATCCTTCGATCAATACCAATCATTCGATCACTACCAATCCTTCGATCAATATCAATACTTCTATCAATACCAATAATTCGATCAATCCCAATACTTCGATCAATCTCAATCCTTCGATCGATCCTTTTATCAATCTTTCTGCTTGTCCCCCACCCATATGTATATAAATTACATTCGTTCGCCAACTGTCCTCATATTTGTACATGTCGACCGAATTAACGTTTATTAAGCAGTCAACAATCCCTTCATTTTTATACTAAAGTCTTTATTGTCATTCTATAAGCAGATCTTTCCATTAATAGTCGAGTGCTGATAGCAACACTTTTAAGTTCTTAGGGATAGAAGGATATGATATACAAAAATAAATAAAAAATAATGATTTCATTTATAATTTATTATTTTGTAATAACAATTTCAGAAGAAAGCAGTGCATCACATCAAACGATATATCCCCGTACCTTCAGTTTACTATTGATTAAAGATAACTAAAACATGAGCGATTAATACCCAAGTTTTCGAAGGTCAATCAAATATCTGAGTCTATTATCAAGTTCATTCCGGTATTTGGAAAATAGGTAGCCAGTATTCTCGGCGTCTTCTCCCCTCTTCGTGTCGCTCATTGCAGTAAATGTAGTGGAGTGGTGTGTCATAGCATCTAGAAGATCACCACCATCGTATTCAACAATATCACTGTCTTCATGTTAATTTGCATCTATGCTATCTTCATGATCGTCTTCACTTCGTGTTTTATCCTCAATATTAAATTTTCTTTTCTTTGTAGCAGGAGTTGTATGCTCATCTATATTTAAAGCCGACGACCGTTTATTTTGAAGTACGTCGACTTCACGCGAACGTCTTGCAAGTGTGCATTCTGCACAAACCGACTCTACTGCAATCATTCCATCTTTAGCATTAACTGTATCATCATAATCACATGTCGAATCGGTACTTAATGATGCAGCAAGAGGGGTTGCCGGCAACACTTACTGACTTCCAGTAGACGAATCCTTGCAGATCTCGGTATGTTCTTTCAATGTATCGCCTTGCACAAACTGCATGGGACCAATGTAGTAATGCTTCATCGCGCGAAAAGGGCTCTTCTTAAAGGCCATTCTCTCATGGCATCGCGAATTTTGACCATAGGTGAAAACTCGATCGTGGAATCGTCACTGGCGACAACCAGTTAGCGATTATGCAGGTCGCGGCTCCATGATCGTTGAGGTCAAATGCAGGCCTTCGTATTCGCAATTCATCTTTGTGGTATGACGAGAGAGTGCTTCAAAATCGATGTTCACCTCATGGTGTCAGAACGGCAACTGTCATTTTTTTGTTATATATAAATGCGGTTGTTTTTACAGAAAAGAGCCTTACTTGTGCCCACAAAAAGACTACCACCATAAAATTTATATGGAAGAAAATATGGGAGCACTCTGAGAAAAGCCACATACCCGTTCGCCTCAGAAGAAAACACACATATACTTACCTAACAATATGTTATTTAAATATTCATGTAGGCATATCCTACTAATGATATTATAAATGCGAAAGTATGTGTGTATGTTTGTTACCACTCAGCTCCATAACGGCTGAACGGATTTTGATGAAATTTGGTATGTAGGTACTTTAGGTCCTGAAATACGACATATGATACTTTTTATCCTGGTAAATTGTATGGGCCCTGTGGAATAACAACAAAACCTAATTCTGCAACGCCTGGGAACGTGACTGAAATATTTTTTTTCTCTGGTGTCAGAGTTTATCAGGCCGCCCAAGGACCTCTGAAATGGCTTAAAGACTACTATCAATCGATAACAACCAGGACCGAATATTTAACGTGCTCTCTGAAGCCCAGAAGCGCTAAGATGTTATGCCACTAAACGGTCACCCATCCAAATGTGTGCCGCTGCGAACGTTGCTTAACTTTGGTGATCGATGAAGAACCCTCAGTCAAGCGCAAAAAGTAGTACCTAGGTACACTAATTTCTAAAGCTACAACTTGATGAAACTCACATTTTGATTTTCATACATCGACGTTGGAAAGCGGAAATGTGGTAACTACGCGATAGTTGTACAGATACACTCCAAAAACAATACCATACTTCTTGGCTATCGGGTAAAAAATATTTCCTTCCTTTTGGGTTGCCGTAATCAGTTAAAAACCTAGGCCAACATAGTATAATTATATAATTGTGTTTTCACATAAATGAATTGTCTTTTCCCAATTTATTTATTAGTATATCACTGTAATACTCTATTGCACCCGTGCGAAGCCGGGCCGGTTCACTAGTGTATAGATAAATATATATATATATAAATATATATATTAAAAATAATTATATATTCCCATATTTATATTTACGTAGACCAATTATGTAAAAAATAATTTGAAATATTTTTTATTTGCATATTTATATACCTATACACAATAATGTATAAAATTTATTTTTAAAAAATTATATATTTATATAATAATGTTTACATAATTATCTGAGTGTTTTCTTTGTTGTGCTGGCACACACAACGCATTACAGGGAAACTGGTGTATTCCTGGTGGAACGGACATGGTGAAATGCTTTTGCCTAGGCCACTAGTGTACACCTGGGCCGCTACTCTGACCGCAGTTAGTGGTCTTTCTACATTTGGGAGAGTTATTGCATTTAAGCTGCTGGAAGGCAAACCAAAAATCGTCACTTTATATTTGTGCCAAACACAGTACTATTCAATGCCATTTCACATAAGTAAAAAGGAATTTGTTTAAATAAAATACCAACTAAGACTAAAATAACATACATAGCTATGCAATATATAAAAAATACGGCAGTTTGAAATAAGAGCTAGAAACAAGTTTTGAATTTATAAAAATCACGTTGAAGAACTATTAAAACATTCACGTAAAAACAATTATAATTTTTAACCTGTATTTAATGTCACTACTTGGGTGTACGTAGTTATATGTATATTTATTTTATATAAGGTGCCATAGTTGGTTATTATTTTATTTATACTAAGTTTGATTCGGTGTTCTTCCCACGGATGACTTTAAAAATGGTTTTTCACTTCATTTCATTCTTTTTTATTCAGTTCCATAAAATTTTAATAATTTTTAAGTTTTTATTTACTCTACTTCAATTATTTTTTATAATTCCATTACGTTTTGATCGTTTTCGTTTTTTGGCACACTATTTAGTTAGTTTCCGCATGGTTTTTTTCTTCATTTCCTTGCTGTTCATCATATTTCGTTCGTTTTAATTCAGTTTCATTCGATTTTCCTTATTCAAAACGGTTTTCAATACTTTTTTTTTTCGTATTCACTCAGTTTTGTTACACTTTCCTTACGTTAGTTGTTTTTTCGCTCTATTTCTTCGGTTTTTGTTGAATTTTGATAGAGTTCGGGTGTTTCCGTTGTTACTCAATTTTCTAGTACGTTTTCAGTCAATATTTTTATTTTATTTTTGTTATATTTCAATGACTTATGATTTTTTAACACTAATTCATTCGTAGTCATTCGTATTCGTAAGATTTCCCTACATATTTGTGTTATTTTTATACGGCTAGTTAGTATCGCCGTCAGTTCTGTATACCCTGTACCTTTGACGAAGTGATCAGGTATATTAACATTGCCTGAGTTGGTAGCATGAATTATATAGGACGCGGATATGCGTACGACTCCTGCCCCAGGACAGGTTGTGCTGGACTTGTTTGGATTCGTGCAAGTGGTTGTGTAACCTGTCGGAGACGTTAAACGTGGGAAACGACTAGACAATAAATAGGTTATGCGAGGTACTTTCACACAGCTGTCATTTACGTCGCTGGGTTTCATTGCACTTTCACCGGCGGAACATGATTCCCCGTTGCTCTGTCGCTTGTGCAATGCGTGCCATTGAGAGAGAGAGAGAGAGTGATGGAGAGAGTGGTTGGATGCAGAGCATAACGAGCTGTGTTTCAGTCCGTCCACTGCAACTTCAAACTAAATGAAGTCTGTCTGCAGAACCATCGCACTTTTTTAATCAAACCTTTGAAAAATGACCCATGTATGTCTTGCTCGGTTGTTTTCTGAATTGTCGTGTATCTCAAGCGTTCTATACTTCTGTTAACATTTAAGTATTTATTTTTGGTTAAATTGAATTTTTACTAACACGTTATCAATAAATTACATTATTTAATTTATAATTAATATGATTAAAACCGAGATGAAACAGGTGTGTTAGTAATGTCTAGCAAGAAATTGTTTGCATGTAAAATATTACACTGTTAAAATGAATGCGCATAAATGCGGTGCGTTGTTCCTTTGATGTAATTTTCTAGACTTAGTTAAGCTTTGTTTGCGTCAGACAAAGGAATACCCTGAAAGTGGAACTCAGCAGCGCTTCAGAAAGTTGGAAGTAACCACGAATGGACTATAACCGAAACGCTGACATGCGGAGTAACACATACAAACTAAATATGAAGCTTTAAGTCAGGAATTAAAAATAATCTGCTTAAAATGGTGTGGATACTCTTAGCTAAAAAATGCTTGAGGCATAATCACAGATTCTCTTAGTGCATTTCAATAAACCAATGTTCAAAATTTTGGAAACACGATTAGTCTCTTAGATGCAGTAAGAGAAATTAAAGACAGTTTAAATTTTTATAACAGCAGGAAAAGCTATTATGCNCATTTAATTTATAATTAATATGATTAAAACCGAGATGAAACAGGTGTGTTAGTAATGTCTAGCAAGAAATTGTTTGCATGTAAAATATTACACTGTTAAAATGAATGCGCATAAATGCGGTGCGTTGTCCCTTTGATGTAATTTTCTAGACTTAGTTAAGCTTTGTTTGCGTCAGACAAAGGAATACCCTGAAAGTGGAACTCAGCAGCGCTTCAGAAAGTTGGAAGTAACCACGAATGGACTATAACCGAAACGCTGACATGCGGAGTAACACATACAAACTAAATATGAAGCTTTAAGTCAGGAATTAAAAATAATCTGCTTAAAATGGTGTGGATACTCTTAGCTAAAAAATGCTTGAGGCATAATCACAGATTCTCTTAGTGCATTTCAATAAACCAATGTTCAAAATTTTGGAAACACGATTAGTCTCTTAGATGCAGTAAGAGAAATTAAAGACAGTTTAAATTTTTATAACAGCAGGAAAAGCTATTATGCGGTAACGTATAAATTGAGACTTAACATAAAGTAACTTCCCAATATTTTGTCGCAAAACATATACCATTTGTGGCTAAGTGTGACGTGCTTGGTAGCAAAACGGGTACTCGATGAGCGCCTATGCCAAGGCACCACACTTACGGTGATGAAGTTGAAACGGCGATGATTTGGAACCCACAAAATGCATGACGTCGTTTCTTGTCCTGGAAAGCCTCAAAGTTAGTGATAAAGGAAAGCCTAGAGTTACTCGTAATATGCCGACCTGTCAAGTGTGCCTGTATGAAGTTGATATCGATTATAGGCACTAAAAAAAACATTAAAGGGACTTGAGGAAAGTTTGGCCGAGTTAAACCCAGATGTTGGTATCACTTTCTCCATTGCCAAATCTGATTACGGGAAAAACAATCAAAGGTAAAATAAGCAGTGTATTTAATTACATTGGCGATACTGGGTCTGAAATCTGAGAACACATATTATTTATGTGACTGCCCAGTGTACGAGTAAATACATTTGTATGTATTTACTTCGTCTTTAATAAATAACGACACAAAATTCACGATACTGCGCGTGGAACATCCATAGAAAGTAATTTTGAAGAATAGGGATTAACAGTGGAGCCCTGTTATAACATACCCTGTTATAACATTTTCCTGCTTAATAAGCTGTCTTCTCTTGGTCCACAAATATGTTTTGCAATACAAAATTACCCTCGTATAAAGTTTTCCCTTATATAAGGCTGACATTTCTTGGGACCCTTGAGAAGTGTTATAACAAGGTTCTACTGTATATAAAGGAAACGTCTGAGCGGTATGAAGTTCTGTCTTTGGCTTTTGCGAAACTTACCGCGTTGAAAATGCGCGGTCGTGTCATATTGCATTTCGTGATTTTTTGGGAGTGCGGAGAGCGGCGCGGATGTTGGTAAATATTTTTTGGATTTGACATGCGAATTGTTATAAATGTTTTGCGGTAGCCGAGAGTGTTGGGAGTTAGTTGAGAATCGTCAGACTTGAGTGTGTTCTGGGAAGTGTCCGAATTTTGAATTGCGATCGATAGAGTATGAAATGATCACTGTGTTCATGGTAATCAAATTGGCCTTGAACAGCTGTTATTTTTCGTCATAACGGTCCGTTAGGACATATATCTGTCGTAAGGAATAGAATAAGGTTCAGAGCAATGTAAAGAAGATATTTTTCTCAAGCCACGTGGTTAGACTTTTGTTATTCGTGTGTTACCTTTACACTGTGTCAACGAGACGAATATATTTGGGTCAAAAGCGCCACTTTCTCTTAATTACGTCGTGAATGTTCGTGCCGCTTCCTGTCAGGAGGCAAGTACTTCGGTATTTTTGTTGCCAATGTTGGTGAGAGTAAGTTTTCGTATTTCGTTTATTCAATATTAGCAAATGTTGGGACTTTGTACAGACTACAAACCAGCTCAGTAAAAGAGAATTCACGCAAATCTGCGCCACTTTGTTTTCCGGAGCACGAACAATAGCAAATGCAATGTCCCAAAGATTTATCTGATTCATAAATGTATACCAGCTACGTGTGAAACAGGCGAAAATATGTGTGCGAAGCAGATAAAAACGTACCTATTGGCAAGTAAATCGGCACGGTTCTACTCACTCACTAACACTCGCGCTCCGGAAAGCAAAGTGGTGCAGATTTTCGTATATTCAATTTTATGGAGCCATTTGTGGACGTTTTTATAATCTTTCATAACCTTCGGTGTTTGCACATATGTTATTTGTACCCATGTTTTTTTATAATTTTTATCCCACAATTTTCACGATCTTCAAACCCTCCCCACTGACGCGATTCATGTTATGTACCGTGCATATAACAATGTGCTTATGTGATTGCGGTTCAGCAATAGTAGTACCGAAAGATACCATTTTTCAAGATTTTTCCGTTGTTCTAATAAACTCCTAATCTTAATAAATACCACGTAGAGTGTTATTAATATGTTAACACATCTCCACAGCGTTTCGTTAAGCCATTTAATTAATAAAATTTTTCGTGTTCTTATGGGGAACCTTGTTTTGCCTGACTCGTACGGATTTAAACAAGACAGTCAGTGGATTTTGTAAAGTGATGTCTAATTCTCGAAAGAGATTAGTATTGGTGTCTTTGTTGTATCGTACAGTTTTTCTCTTCAGAGAATTATTGCTAATACTGGTAGCGATTTTCTTTTCCCGATGACCAGCATTTTGTGTAATATACTTTAGCTTTTCCCTACAGCAAGATACACAAGCCGATAGGAAGGTGGTCTTATAATCTTTAGTCCTCTTTTCTGGAAAAAAAAAAAAAAAAAGAATACTAACGATTATTGAGGCAGATTATTAAGAGGAGCGTGTGATGCCCTACTTGACTAGAGCAGCAATGAGAGCAGCTCGCTGATTGGCGAGAACGCTCGCGCAGCAGGAAATGCAGCGGAAACAGCTGCGAAGTGCTGGCGAACACGCACGACTTGGGTTCGTGTTGTTGCCGTATCCGCGATTGCTTTCACTGCGCCTCGTAACACTTCACCGGGACTTCCTCAACAAACGAGCAACAATAACGCCCGCGGCGTGCTCTTGGGAAGGTTGCGTCACGAGCGCGCGACTTTCTCTTTTACCTGTTCTGGCGTCAGCACGCAGCGAGCAGGGCTATCGTAGCGAGGCCGCCGCTGCTTCTGAACGCCGCCGTGTCGACGTCGGACACCAGCTGAAGTAGTAACCACTTTGTGTGTCCGACATCGGAGAGCTTTGTTGGTTGCAGCAGTGAACTCGGGATTGTAAACGGCAATGTGTATGAAACCGGTCAAGATCAGCTGTTGTAAGCATATGCACGTGCACAGTACGCAGATATTTCCCTACAAGAAATTGTGTCATACAGCATTAAAGAAATGGAACAGAAAATCACAGGAAGAATAATGAAATAGATAACAATGGCTAAAATATCTTGAAAAACACAACGAAGAGAGAACAGACGGCCACTTTACGAAGAAAAAAAAAATCTCTTAAGATACTTGCAAAACAAGTCTGGACGAGAAATATTACCAGAATCATTCAAAGAACTAAAAACACTAACAATTTCTAGCCGTATGACTGTCCGTGCCGCCCGTTAAAATATTTGTGTACTTATGCATACGAAGTATATATTTTAAATGTGAACGCGCCTGAAATAACCTGAACCTTGACATTCAAATGATCTTTAAAAAGGCAATGGATTTAAGAGTCTTTGTGGTAGTAATAAACTAACATTAACTACGTGTTCCGAAAAACTGAAGTAAAAGCATTTCTGCTTAAATATTTNGCATACGAAGTATATATTTTAAATGTGAACGCGCCTGAAATAACCTGAACCTTGACATTCAAATGATCTTTAAAAAGGCAATGGATTTAAGACTCTTTGTGGTAGTAATAAACTAACATTAACTACGTGTTCCGAAAAACTGAAGTAAAAGCATTTCTGCTTAAATATTTCAAGTCTCAAAGCAGAACGATATTAGGCTAAAAATTGATTACTCCTGTGAGCAACTTTAAGTATTTAGTTATGATACAACATATTATGTGTTTCAGGAAAACTAAAATTTAATGAAGTGAAAAAATTTTAAAATCCTCAAATTTGATCGAAAACGTTTTGCAAATATATCGAGCAACTTATAAAAATATGAGGGGATTCAGGGAAATTTAAGGAAGTTTAAAATGTATTCCACTATATGACAGTTAAAATATTAAGTTCTATTAGCAACATTTTAAAAATGAATTAACTTGTGTTTATTAATTTATTACCGCCTTAAGTCTTCAAGGCTTATATTGTTCATAATAAATTACGGTATTTTTCGTTCAACATATTCGATTTAAATGTTTGTGATATTTGTCATTTTGTCATCAGCTAATAAAACTTTAGTTTCATTACAGAGATAAGCTGGTATTTTATGTCCAAATTTTCAGTTAATAATATGAACACTTCTCGCTTTATGTTACTGACTTATTTATAATTAAAAATTTTAAGCTAAATAACTGAATGGGTTTACTTTGCCAAAATTTGCTCTATTTAAATGGAATTATGATTTAATTTTTTGTTTGTTTTTAGGTATTGTTGATATGAGTCCATATTACTTAGCTGGAGTATTAACGTTATATTAACATTATTTCTATGGTTTAAAACAAAAATGCGTAGTAATAGCTACTATTATTCCAGAATATTACATTTTGTGAGAAAATCTACAATTTCGTGCCACTTTGAACGGTATGTGTAGTACGTATTATTACCTGCCAAGACAAAACAATTTTATAGTTAATCTGCTGGAAAGTATGACGTGCTCGACGACATCCTGTTAAGGAAAGTGACGACTGATATTTGACAAGTATCATGGCTTTAATTCAGAAGGTGACACATCCGCTAAAAATGCATGGGTACGATCTGCACGGTTCTGAACCGTCTGTGGCGTACAAATTACGTGCTCATCCTTCTTTTATCCGAGTCATGCTGAATAAAACGCAATAATTATCCATATATTGTATAGTAGTAGGCGAAAATAACTCATAATATTTGCATGATTAGACAAGGATTGCTACTCTGAGTAGAGAGACATCTTTAAAGCCTATCGAGAATACAGCATTTCATTCCTAATGCGCAGATAAGGTCACAGTAATAGTACGGTGGTTGGTGATTGCGTGTAACTTGGGATGCTGTCGTAACACAGGGGTGACTTATAGACAAGTTCTCTAGTTAACATCACGAATGCCTTCACTTCCTATAAAAATTTACTTATTTATTTTACTGAAATTCATTCTGATGACAACAGTATTATGTAAATTAATACCCCTATTCATGTTCGTTACAAGTATCCACTCAGAATGGGTCGTAGATCTTCAATGTATGTAGGCACGTGTCCGAGCGCTGACTATTACAAATTTCTTGACAAGAACTTGGGAAAGAAACCCAAAATCAATAGTGTTAGCTATCACATAAGCAGTTAAAACTGTTTTGTAGCACAAGCTTCTTCACTGACAGGCGAGGAAGTTTCGATTATTGATATGGACGAAGTCAACCGAACATGCAGTAAAAAATACCAAGACTTTACATCATAGTTCCAAACTTCACTGATACCTACATTTATATCATTGCATGACTTGAACTATCATCTTCAAAGAAGCCGACTGCCAGCAGTTTTATATTTGCAATCAAAATTTTTGATTGTGTCTTACTGGATACCCCCATGGCGGAAGTCGCTAAGGAAAATATATCCTATAGTCTATTTGCGGTTTCTTCACATCTTTTGAATCAAACCTTTGAAAAATCACCCCACGAATGACGTGATTGGTTGTTTCCTAAATATAACATGTACGAGTATCACACGTGTTTTATAATTGTGTTAACATAAAAGTACCTTGTTTTTGGTTAAATTGGACTTTTGCTTACATTTAATATAAACATTATAATATTTCATTTATAATCAATTTGAACAAAATCAGGGAGAAAATAGCTGGGTTGGTAATGCCTAGTAAGAAATAATTGATCTCATGCAAACTCTCACTTCAACAGCGTTAGTGCAGTCACGCATCGTACACATTTGCTTGCTTTTGTTGTGTTTGTAAAGGGAAGATGTGTTGTGTAGTTATCATATTAAGTAAATGTTCTTATGTATTAACTTATTTACAGTAAACATACAAACTACAGTTATATCTGTTACCTGTCTGTCACTAATATCACACATAAAAAGTAACATATTTATAAATTGACTACGTGTAAAGCCGCGTTTACACCGATGTTAGTAACACGTTTTGCTAACAAATGTTAGTAACACTTTAAAAAACGCTTCTGTATTTGTTGCCAACAAGTTGTGTTAGCAACATAAATACCGTGTTAGTAAACCAGAATTATGTTACCCTCTGAGAGTCGGTAAAGACCAAAGAATGTTGATAACATGTGTTAGCAACACGTGTTACCACGCCTCTCCGATGTTAGTAACATCCCCCCCCCTCCACCAGGCCAGCATTGCCGCGGGCCACCGCAAGTACCTCCCGCCTTAGTGTCTTCCTGTCAATACGAGTGGCGTCGTGGTGTTTGTCGTCCAGTGTAGTGTGCAGTTTCCGTTCCAGTTTAAATGGGAAATATGTTGAGTGAAGTGTAATGGTCGAAGGATAAGGCGATTAACATTATCAAGCTGTTTCGCGAAAATACTGTTGTTCGGGACCAAACGTGTGCACAATTCGAATATAGAAATCTTAAGAACAACGCTTGGAATGAAATTGCCCGTGAAATGCAAATAAGCCAGGCAGAAGTGCAGAATAAAATGAGGAAGTTGATTGGCCTATACCAGTGAGAGTTTTAAAAAGGGAAAAGTGGCTCAGGAGTAGATTCGGTAAAAAGCAAGTGGTTTGCGTTCGAATCGCTGCAGTTTCTGAACGACAAAGAGCTCCGCGGCACACTCGAGAGACTGGAGTATAAAATAACATTTCGGTAGGTAAAAATAGTGTTAAATTCGTAGTCCCTTAAGTTTGTAGACGTTTAGAAAATACAGGGCTGACAACCTACAATTTTTGTGGGCTAACACAAACTGTAAGCCTACACTATAAATAAATGTTTAATCACTGTATCATAAATCAGTGATTAAGTATATAACTGTGGTACATGTACACTGAAGAGCCAAAAAAACTGGTATAGGCGTGCGTGTGCAAATAACAGAGGTATGGAACCAATCAGAGTAACGCGATGCGGTCGGCAGCTAGATCAGTTACTGCTGCTACAATGGCAGGTTATCAAGATTTAAGTGAGTTTGAACGTGGTGTTATAGTCGGCGCACGAGAGATTGGACATAGCATCTCCGAGGTAGCGATAACATTTGGTTGTTCGCGTACGACCATTTCACGAGTGTACCGTGAATATCGGGAATCCGGTAAAACATCACATCTTGGACCTCACTGCGGCCTGAAAAATATCGTGAACGAACGGGACAAACGACGACTGACGAGAATCATTAAACGTGACAGACGTGCAACCCTTTCTCAAATTGGCGCAGATTTGATTTGTGGACTGCCCTGCAGGATTCATGGTGTGAATTGCCTCCTGCATACCTTCAGACATTAGTCGAGTCCATGCCACGTCGTCTTGCGGCACTTCTGCGTGCTCGGGGGGCCCTACACGATATTAGGCAGGTGTACCAGTTTTTTTGCTCTTCAGTGTATAATAGTGCGTAATTGATTAAAAAGAAAAACGATGTCATATCTGGCGATGGTTTGCATGTAGCAAAGTAGGCCTATATACAATAGGCACTGTGGAAGACAAATGCAGGCCTATTTCGGTAGAGGCCTACACTTTTTTTAAGGCGCCAGGTAAGTACAATGCTCAAATACAAAACAAAGTTTATTAAAGGCAACACATGAAAACCACTGTTAAATAAACCACTGCAAGGCTATCTTTTTCTTTCTTAATAGTCTTTTTGCCATGGAACCGAGCCTTCAGAGCTGCTGAAATAAGCACTGAATTCCTCCCGTTTTTTTACAAGCTGGGAAGGTTACTTTGGCACTCGTTTTAAACGAAGTAGTGTTCCTGTCGGCATACCATCTATCCACCACTGACCAGGGACTAATGTTGCCGATGTACCGTCTTCATAGTCAAATGTTCCCGCAGGAATGTATGATGCACTTGACAATTTACTTCGTCGTAGAAAGTTTTGTAGATGCGTACAGGCCAACACTACTCTTTCAGCGTTTTCAGACCTGAGTAAGAGTGATTTTCGAAGAACTCTAAACACCACAGACAATATGTCGAAAACTTTTTCAACAACCCTGCGTGCTCTGCAGTGTCTATAATTGTAAAAACGTTCGTTGCTGCCTTTGTTGTGAAGTCCTGGAAACTGTTTCATAATAAAGGCATCATCAGCTAAACAATACGTAGGGAACAGGAAAGTTTCTTCCAGGCAAGCAACTGTTATTCAGATCGTTCAAACTGGAGTTTTCCAACAGCTGTTTTAAAGTTCTTTGAGCAAATACTCCACCATCCGATAATCGTCCTTGACACCCAACGAATACGTTCATGAAGCAATAATTAGCGTCAACTACGACTAGCAAGACTATGCTGGAAAAAATCCCTTCTAATTAAAGTAAATCGCTTCCTGTATGTATGGGCGCTTGTATAGTCACATGCTTCCCATCAATGCTCCCAATGCAATGGGGGAAGTTCCACAGATGATAATACTCGTTGGCGTGATGCAACCACTCTTCTTTTGTTGACGGGAACTGAAAACAAAAACGTATGCTTACCAGCTATATGTAGAGTGCAATAAAAACTAATGTTTAATATACGAAATTACAAGCGCTGCTGCCAGTGCCTGCGTACGGCATCCCTATTTGTTTATTATATACTAATAGTTATATTATACACACATGCATGTGTGTGTGTGCGCGTGTGCGTGTAGGTTACAAGTCACGTATTACGACTTTCTTTTCAGGCGGACACACCAGAGGAAAACCCAGACAGTGAACAAGTTTAGGAAATCATCCAGACTGGCTGCCGGGATGTCTCCGAAAAAGAAACCCTTACCCCCACCTCCTCCTGCTATCGTCCTAAAGCGAACGATTAAACGGAAGTACAACCCTATGGCCGAAGAGGCTTATTCGGTCATGAAACGATTAGGTAGTAGCATGAAACAAAAAGATGACTCCGGTGTATTTGGCGAGAATGTCTCTTGCCAGTTACGTAAAATAACACATGTGCGTAGTCAGATTATGGCAAAGCACCGAATAAACCAAATTTTGTTGGAGATGTAAATGTCCTAATTCACTACCCATTCTAACAGCAATGTGCCATCTTGTTCAACTTCGAGGCCTTCTAGTGCATCGTCATTAAGCTCCTACACGCGAGATCATACAGGTGCGTGAAGATCCTACAGGTGAGTTATTCTCGAACGTGAGCGCTCTCGTTTTTGTTGAAGGTATGGGTTTGGAGGATGAAAAGGAAGCCAATTAAGTGTTGAATAACGAGGAACATATTTATACTACACCGAATTGAACGAGTCACATAGTGTATCAAACACACATTATGTAACATGATGTTTTAATGTATTTGCCAATTAATTTCTTCTTGAGAATTAAATACTTCTTCTTTTTGTGGAACAGTCCTGGTATTACTTTACAACCTTGCATAGTCAACCAATCAATAGCCTTGTATAAAAGCCTTGTTTACACGTCTGGAGTAAACGGCAGAATGCTCGGCTGAGTTTACAGCTTTGGACAATCGAACATTGTCAGCGTAGAGTGTTGGCACTCCTGAAGACTCGGCCGAGAATTTTTACCGTTTACTCCACCCGTCTACTCAAGGCTGAACTATGTTTATATTCATATTTGAAGAATATCTTTAAAACGATTACTTACTTGTATGTTCTCCTTCAGTAAATCTATCAAAGCCTCACACACTTCTGGTACAAACTATGAAGTTGATGCTTTTGAAATTTTAAACATGTAACTTCAGCTTCTGTATGAGTCTCCAGTGGCAAAAAAAAAAAAAAAAAAAAAAAANGCTTTTCATTTACTTGAATATCTTTTCTGTAATTAGTATCTTGTTTGGCAATTGTATGCCCTATAAGTGATATTAAAAACTCTAAGTCGCAACTAGCCATTCTCAAGAAGATTTTAAAACTTCCATCACACCTTAGTTCACCTGACAAAAGATCAATGTCATCTTCATTCAAGTCACTTAAAAAGTCACTTCCACTCTATCTAGTTCTTGCCCGCAGAGTACGTCTCACCCAGAACCTTCTTGGTCTTCTCTCTTTCGCCAAAATGACACATGCTGCCGTAACCAGTACAACTTCTTCACACTGACATCTTGCAGCCAACTGAGGCTATGCGGCCACAATGTTATTAAAAACAGTAAATGTCAAACTGGTGTCCTGTTACCAACATTTGTTGCCAACATCTGTTACTAACAACGTGTCGGTAACAAACGTTATACACATTTGGTGTTAACAGTCGGTATAAACGTGTCTTAAGACACCGAAGTCGTTTATGTATATGCGCGTGTAAGGAATTTGTTTCACAAAAACTGCCACGGATCTGGTGTGTGTGTGTCTGTTCGTGCGCGTGTGTGTGTCTGTTCGTGCGTGTGTGTGTGCGTGTGTGCAGTAAAACGATCTTCAAGGAAAAAAAAGCGGGTTCGAACATTTCAAGTCTCGGTCAGCCCAATTCGTGGAAATGTTCTATGGGCTACCACGACTCGGGTGTTTGGTCTTACGTTTATTCGAGCAAGCCAGGCTGAGAAAATGTGTTGGTCCCTTTTAACCCAGAAGAAACGAGTGAGTAAAACTATAACTTTGAATCTGTCTAGTCGTCCCAGCCGACTAAGCCATATAACAAGTATGGAAGTAACTATAGTGAAAACACAAATGAAATATGAAATTTTACGTTAGTCAACTATCCTAATAATATTGAAATATAAAAAAATGGTTTTAACCTATTCACTTTTGATGTTTACCAGAGAGAAAGTCGTACTGAAAAAAGTTCTCCATTTAGCATGCACAAGGTCTTGCGTTGCCAAAAACAATAACTCATTGAAGTCAAATATAAAAAAAACTCAAAACGTAACTCGAGGAAAGTAAACATGAAACGAGGGACGTGGGAAATCGTTGATAGCCGACACAAGGTCGTCGAGGAAATACAACCGACAAAACTGAAGTGTTCTTTGAATGATGCTTGCAATGAGTGTAAGTGATTAAACGAAAAATTACTCAGAACATACTGAAAGTCTTTGCAGGAAAACACAAAGGATGACATTAAAAACATACATTAGCAAAAGTCAAGACTAGACGTAGTCAACAGATAGTCGCGAGAACCAATTTGGCGGTATGATAATTCTCAATAGCGATAGGCCACAGTTCTACCGCGGTCGAAGGCAGAGATCTGTTGGTACGGTTGGAATGGCGGGGATACACAATGAAGCAACCTCTCGGCGGCTCCACGACCACCACTTAGCCATTGGCGCACGTGCACTGAAAAAATAATCACGTCGTTGTCGTGCCCCGCTCTTCTCGTTGTCGTTTGTTACGTACCCACTAACAACGAAACGTTAACACCTGCCTACATCATTTTGCCATTTTTACTTGCAGATAAATCGAACATTGCGTTAAAGGGATAATGGTCTCACAAGGATTTAAAACTGTAAAAGTGGCTAATACTCACTCAGGTCCTGGTAAGATAAAAAAAAAAATTTTTCCCTACTATCTGGCAAAGAGGTACAGAAAGAATTCTACGTAAAATTTTTTTTGGCTATGTATTTTTCATATAGATCAATATACGACTGCAGCTATAAGCAGGTGGATATCGGCGAATGTAAACAAGCATAGTATATATCACTGTATATAGTTCTGTGTACGTGGTACTATATGCGTGACAACTTAATTTAACTTGTTTTCTGTTTTCTGGCATTTATTAACTTGCGTTCAAGTCAATATTGAAAATAATCGACAAAGATAATCAACGTGGTACTACTTCGTATTACCAAATGGTTGTGAAAATGTTGTACCACTTTTTGAATTGTATAAACAAAAGTCCAAGGCCAACTTTCAGGGTACATTAGAACCTGCGAGACGATCTTTTGTAATATGCAACCTATTTGCGGAAGCTTTGCGTCACAACGACGGAAGTCTTGAAGCGTCGATCAAGATGATAATCTTGACCGCATTTCCACCTCTGTGAACCTGGTCAAGTTGCACGCTAGCGTTCTCGCGTGTGCACCCACACGCCTCTCCTGAGCAGCCAGCGCGCGCACACACACACACACTAATGGTGGGTTCACAATCAAAATAAATAAGCACAGAGCACAGAACTTGTCAGTAGAACGTTCACCCGACTAGAATTTTCGTGAGAGATTGTTTCACAATTGTATAATTATGTATTACTTTTAGCCAATGAAATTTTGCGACGAGTCTGGTGTCAACGGTGAGTGTTGGTAAATAATAGATTTTCTTAACATACTGTAATATTGTGTTGAAAATGGACAGCAATTAAAAATATTTATGTTTTTGCTTATCTTTGAAATTTCTGTTTTTGAGATAGTAAACATGTGGGTAACCTCTAAAAATGTTTGCTAGTAAACGGTAACGTGTTTTTTTGACGTGACAACGTCTTATAATTCGATAGAGCCGGCTGCACGCACGAAAAAACATGACTCATGCGGCGTTACCTCGCTCTGAGGCGTTCCATGTAAGGCTTGAAGTGCAAGCGAGAGCGCGGAACGAGCGAAAAAACATTCATCAAATTCATGAAAGACATGTTTAATGTCGATTGTGCATCAGACGTTAATAACTCAACAACACTAGGAGGCACCACCATCGATTTGACTTTTTCAAGACACATTAAACTCGAAACACTCCCTTTCATTTCCTACTTTTCCTATCATCGTCCTATTCTCAACAGAATAACACAGATTGTAAGAAATTAAATATTACACATGTTTAAAAGTTGTAAAACAATTGCTCAACGCACATTTATACTTGTAAAAACTATTAAATTGAAAAAAAAAAATTGACATAATTGTATTTATGCGTACAAATAAATCTCACTTGATCAATTTCATTGTGATTTCCAATTACCTCCTTCTCTATATACATACAAATCTATTAAACAAATGAAATTAAAATTTTCTTTTGAAAAATGCTACCATTCCATCAGTATTTTCTTAAGACGTTGTCACGTTCAACTATCGTCAGTAAACCGACTTTACAGACAACCAATTTTTTTCTCTAAATTTGTATCTCGCGATATTTCTTTGTTTCTGCATTATAACTGTTCTTCCATTTTAAATAAACAACTTCGCTGAAAATTTTATACTCTGATCTGATTAGTTGTTGTCCCTTGCGCCTGCACAAGAAATTAAATGCAGTATAACAATTTCCTTTGTACACTAAGAAACTCCCATGCACACAACCTGTTATGCGCAATTGTGAATTAACAGGTTCGAAAACATGACGGTCAATTCTTGTGCACACGACCCAAGTCCTGTGGGTACTGTTATGCATAACAATTGTGAACCTAGCTTAAGCCGTCCAGGATTCTTTGCACTTACCAGCGTACTGGCCTCCCGATGAGACAATCTTTCCCGCGCGTGGGTGAAAAGGTGGACGTTGCATTTGGCCGAAGTTTTCTTTTCTCGGTGTATTCCCGTTTCCACTCGCCCTTCCATTCCCTCCCTGCTCTATCACAATGTGATTGGGTGCGAGGGTCTCATGGCATGTACCATTGACAGTTTTTATTTACTAAATGGTCACGAGATCTCTTTTATTGCATTGATGACGTAATTGAAAGTTTAGAATATAGTTTCTAATATGTAACGAAACCTACTAAGTGCACAAAAAAAGTTCAACTATATTGCAACAAAAAATCACTATTGAGCTATTATTTTGACGTTTATTTTGTAGTAAAATTTATAATATGACAAAATTGATAATAGTAGCTGTTTACAAAATCCTACATTACTATAATGCAAATATATTGCTGAATTGTTAATGTTAACATAGGTAGCAATTAAAATTTCCGCAACCAAATGTTGTACTGCGCTCAAAATAATAGGAAAAACTAAATATTATTATTATTATGGCATTAAAGAAACGTCCGGCCAACTCCCATTTACGCTGACTTGACAATAAAGTCATTTGTTCCATGATGAAACATTCTTTAGACTACACGACACAAATTTTGTAGAAAATAATGAGGAGTTCTTTTACATTTACAAACATTTATAAAAAAACAATAAAATCCTTTGTAAAATGCTTTATTTGTAACGCTACGAGAGGCGCAGTCGTAATACATCTAGAAAAATATGTGTAATAACCAGAAATCTCTTTATATATTGAAGTAAAAGTCACCTACTTTTGTATCAGGTGAAAATTATTACTTTAAAGAAGAAAATGTGTTTACGAACGGAATGCTCTTATATCACATATTTTTATTGGTTGGAAAGAAGAGGGAATCTTTCCTTTAAACGTTTTCAATGGGTGTAAATAACTTTATTGACTTTAAATTTACTATCGTAGGGAAAATAGCTCATATAATCACGTCGCTATGTGTATTTACCCTGTCTGGTAATTTATGTAACAAACAGAAAAGACTACAAATGCAAATAACTGTGATCCTGACGCAAATATTCATAAGACAATAGGGATTCTGCAATTATAAAATTTCAACATTGCAACCGTTTAATCCGCCTGCAGACTTCATGTCATTCTGAAGGGCAGTAATTCCCTAAATCACTAACATCAATCCTTCCCATAACGTAATGTAATTATATTTATGTCCAAGTTGATACGCTAGAATCATACCACCGAAAGATAACATAGGGTTTTAAGACAAAGTGGGTGTGTGGTGAAGTGCTTGAGGTTGTAACACGAAGTATGCAAATTAATATCTCGATGCCACCTACTCAAATTTTTCTTTTGTGAATACTTTTCTAGGGATTCCCCATCCCTTTTTTTTATCTTTTTTTCATTAAAGCAGTTTTCCGGACCACAATAAAAATTATTGAATTTCCATATCCCAACAATAAATTGAACTACATATACCTATTTTATTTGTAAAATTACACTAATAAGAATTGCATATTTTACAAGAAAACGTTTGTAGCTGTACAAACACTTTTAACGTTTCCAAAAAATTTATTTTGTTTTAAAAACATAAAGTGTATTTCAGAACATTTAGATATAATCGTCCTTTGTTGTTATTTAATTTTCGTTTCCGAAACCTGTAAACTTCATTTAACATGTTAAGCGCAAGTCTATGTTCCACGTGCTTTTCGCTATAGTAAAACTTATTAATATTACGCTTCATATCGTTCTCATCCCATTGAATTAGCCTAGCTGGTCTGCCAATATGGTAATACTGCCATATAAAAGTATATCATTTTCCTTGAAAAATATAACGTGTTGGGCCATAATTCCCGAACACGAAATATTAAATAAGATACATTTGGTATGGTGGAAGTGGAGAGTTTTGGGCTGCTCTTAACATCGAAGTCTTGAGAGTTGATGAGGATGAAGTGTGGTGAGTATGAAGTAGCGCCGGATAGAAAGGGTGGAGGAAACGGGAGATCCTCTAGAATACCCGCCAACCAGCGGCGCCGTCAGGAACGATTCCCACATGCGAAAATCCAGGAGTGACCCCGCCGGGAATCGAACCCGGCTTGCCTAGGTGGGAGGCGAGTAGTCTAATTACTACATCACCGCGGCCTCTTTTGTATCGTATAACGATTTCCTCTCTCAGTTCATTTTAAATCCTAAGGGATAAGTAATCGTGTTCTTATTTACTCACAATTACAATAATAAGACAGTTTTTTGTCATTACCGTGGTGTGAAATTTTACGTGCTCGCAAATTATTTGTTTACGGTGTTTTTACTAGTTAATACCTTATTGTGATGACAAATTTAGGATGCACATTAGAATTTTGAGGAAAAAATGTTAAGTATTCACTGTAGAATCAACTGCATCATGGATTATAGAGTTTTGTGCGTTTTGGTACAATATTGATAGATTTTATGTCCTAACCCATAAAGAAAATAACGTATGCTGAAATCAATCAATATTTATATATCTTCGTTCTATTCTCATTTTAAAACATGCCATTATTTGTATGAGTACAGAAATTTCTACAAAAATTATAAGACATATTTGGCAATAAAAGAGAAATCCCTATATCTTTAACACGCTCTTATATCTCTAACAAAGTCTAACTTTCAACAGGCAAGTAGAATTACGGAACTACTTAACTTATCCCAACTGTATGTATAAAGATTCGTTGGTGCTCAGAGATTTAAACCTGTTGCAATAGCAAATAACATAACTACTTAAGTATGGCAACCACTCAGTTAGGAAAAATAGTATAGCAGTTTGTCCCGTTCTGTTTTCAAATCGTATTTCATGTTAACATAATATACAGTTGGGTTACTCTCTCGTAAATTAATTTAGTCTACAGTTAAGGAATTATAAACCCCTCTTCTATAGTTCTTGTTGTGAAACGTGGTTTTCAGGTTGAACGAAAATTTATTATTTTCAAGAATAAAATGCAATATTGAAGTAATTTTGCAATGCCATTCTTAGTTTGGCCACAAATATGGAATATGTAAAATACACAATATAATCGGGCAACTTTCTACATTTAAGACGTCTTTGTTTGTGGATATCAGTATCTCGTAAACGATGTAACATTTCGATATAATAATGAAATAAAATTTTTTGGTCTAATGCGCAGATTCAGTATTGATGCCCTGGAATGTGTGTAATTAATATATTTACTATACCAGATGAAATAACGCATTTTACAACCAGACAATAATATCTATAGATGCATTGTAACTATGAAGTGAAACTAAAAAATTGCAGAATCCGACAGTACTCCAATCCATGGTTGCCTGTGCGTGAAGCGTACATAATATCTCAAAGTTAGATAAGCAAAGATATTACCATGATGTTAACTAAAGCCTCCCGATGATAGTCAAAACGGAATCTTGCCTCTTGAGTTTTCACTTAAAATCTATTGAAACGAGATTCTATGTGTACCTGTATATGCGTTCGTTTAGATTTTGATAATGTTTAATTTTCAATCATTCTGCTCACGCCAGTGTATTTTTTCTCAGCTGATATATATATGTTAAACAGAAAATGTTAAATTGAAAAATATCAGCATTACCAGCAGTGCCGATTTGGGATTCTTCTTGGTTAGATTAACAAAAATCACAGGATATCCAGAGCCACGCCGTAAAATAAAATAGCCTTAACAGTCGGTATTAACATCCATGTAGGTAGCCTTAGTGTTCTATGCTTGGCCATATTGTGTAAAACCTAACACGCTAGTTAGTTATGAACCCGCTTCTAGCATATTTGCTACAAATAAAATTAATATTTGTAGTTAAGGATGATGTATTTTTACTAACACTTTTCATCCACAAAAAGAGGAAGACCTAATCTATCTCCAGCAGTTGCTATCTCAGGCCGAGTTCCTAGAGTAAATAAATAGTTATAAAGTGGAAAATTTGCATGAAGCGAAAACTTTTAAGAGATATACTTCCGGTCAATCTTAAGCTCTGCTGTTAAAAATCAATGTATACATGCGTGCCCTGCTCATTACGTTTATAACCAGACGTAATTTTCGCTCCACTATACCCAACAGTACACATGGATGGTGGACAGAGGTCACGTGTTGCTTCCTCGCTTCGGTACATGCGGACGTTCTCAAGGGGTAAATACGTTGCGCCTGAACAGTTAGAAACACTTTAAACCTGTATCAGTAACCGACTAACGAGTATTTGCTGAACATTTTTAACAAAGGTTTCATACGATATCTTTGCTTCGGCTAGTAAACTTAAATGAGTTATTACTGAAACCGCGGCCTCTGAGGATAACACAAAATTAATGGGGGTGACATGAGGCTCATGAATGCTTGTGCTACGGTACATGGTCTATTAGTTACGGGCTTTCTTGTGTGAGTAGTTAGTAGTAGGTACATATCTGCGTTCAGTTTTTGGTCAGATATTAACATGAAGTGTGTGTTGGACACATTACGGTATTAGCGTACATTATCTGACTTTCAGTTCAACGTCGAACGCCAAGAAGACGTGATTCCAGCCAGACGCAAGAAAGACATTTTGAGCATTTCCTGTAGACTGACGCAGCAGTGCTGATAATTTGGCAGGGCTGCAGTGTGCCTATAAATAATCCAATTCGAAAATTTAATTGAAATGTAACGGGACGATACACCAAAACATATGTTCATAGAGTCTTACTGTAATGCTTTGAGAAATAATATATACAGTCCGATCACTTCTTCATAGGACTAGTGCGTAAAATGTGATTTTCTGTTAAAATATTACAACGCACATTCTAAATTCTAATCAGTGGAAAACCACTGAATCACAGTGAAATTCAACTAATACAATAAGTGAAAATGACTCCACTTAGAATCAGTGGAAAACCACTGATTGAACTAGTAACGTGAAACAATTTCACTGATTGAATAAGTGACGGCCAACTGCAGCGGCGAATTAAATATTGTTTTTATTGTATTTTGCCAAATAATTACGAGAAATAAACATATTTACGATAGTTTACTATTTATATTGCGCAATTTACCGTAATATAAAAAACTAAAAGCTAACCGCAGGTACCTGGGAGAGAACATATATACCATTGCCACTTCACATTTAGACCGTTACCTTACCAGCTGAGCTACCAAATCAGGAAGAGAGCAAGACGGAAAAAAAGTCTTATATTTGCTCACAAAAAGCGTGTTTAAATTCTATGCCCTTTCTTTTCGTTTTTGGTTTGATTGGTACCGTTAGGATTGTTAAAACGAATAGTACAAATGAATGCAATCTCTTCACCACATTATATACAGATTAAACCTTCAAACAGAGTGCTGTGATGATTACATGACATGAACGAAATAAAAGCCGTAAAAACGGAATGAAGGACTGAGTGTTCATGTTATCTCATGAAATGTTGTTTTGAAATACGAAACACATTTTAGAAAGTATTTTGTATTGGTTTTATTAGTTTATGCGTTGTTATTTCACTTGACACACGTTGTTTAATGGCCATTTTTACACGTTGTTTGACGGCCATTTTTACACAAATCAGTGAAAAACAGTGTGAAAAAAATTACTGACGAATCAGTGGAAAATGTTACTGAATTAATACATTAAGGATAACTGGTATTTTTTCACTGATTCGTCAGTTAAATTCACAGAAGTGACTGTTGAATCAGTCAGATACTGTTAACTGATAGAAACAAAGAAATTCTCACTGATTTAGATTTAGAGTGTACAGATGAACTTCTTCAAAATAATCCCTTCCCCTATCTAGACATCGCTGCAAACGTATTTTAATCTCTTCAAAGCAGTACTGCATCTGATCAGGACACGGGTTTGGTTCTTGGTTCCGCCCCGCCACCTGATTATGTTTTTTTCGTATTTTCTCCAAATCACCCTAGGCGAATGCGTGGGTGGTTCCATACAGCACGCCATAGCCATTTCCTTCCCTCCTTCTGATCGTCCGAGCAACCGTCTCCGTCCCTAATGAAAAACGCTGCCGACGAGAAGTGATAAAAAATAAATTTCTCCGGAAGAAAAAAAAGTGTACTTTTCCATTAGGTGGTTGCATAAAAACACATATGGAGATTTTACCATGAATTAACATGCTCTTTGTTTTTGAGTAGCGGAAAATTTGTGTTTGAAAATTGTAACATTCCAAATTCCCGTCGCTCGTTAAAGCTTCGTTTCCAAAAATCGCTGAATTTTTAAAATACAAATGCTATATGTAAACGCATCCGTTACGGTCGGGTCTCTGTTCAAGATGTATAATTACAGGGCATGTCCCGGAACATGTACAGCGTTGCCGGTGCAGGTTTCGTAACTACACGAGTTAAAATCAAATACGACAGAGAATAATACTAGAAAGCTTCCTCATTTCTGTGAGAAAAACTAACGATTTGTCACCTGTTGCCAAAAGATGGCAGCGTATTTGTTCGTTAGTACATTTAATCGTTCTAAATTCTGCTGTCCTGCCAAGATAAACGTAGAGTCAGGAATCACATTTTTTCTTAATTTTTGCAGAACCGTAACTAAAGGCGTATTGAACGAAAAAAAAACCTCCCGTGCGCCGAATATGTTAAACGTTGAAAATTTACGGCAACGTGTAATAATAGTAGCCACATTAGTTTAAAAATTAACATCTAATTATACTACTGTGACACTTCACGCAGTTATGTTAGTTTCTGCAATCCCGCCTGTGTTGCTCAAGCACAGTTCCCCGGTATCGGTCTCTGGTTAGCTAGCAATAAATAAACTCTGCGTCGTAGGGTGATTACATGCCCGAGGGAGGACACGACACCGCTAAACTGTGGGCAACAGGTGACCATTTGGCACCAAGTGAAAGTGATTTCCCCACCACCAAGTAGTTGCGAAACATCCGGGATACACGTAATCAGAGAATGTTGGTCAGCACCAGCAGTGCATTGCTCAGTTCCTCTGATAATTGGTTTATGGCATGCAGGTAGGGTTGCCAGATATGCAGGATAAACACGAGGACATTCGCATAGGAAAATGAGGATATTTTATTTAAAAGGTCTACAAAGTAATTCATTTAGCGTTGTCCAAAATTTATAATGTAGAACCATGCGTTATTTTTATTCGCGTTTAGATCTATTCTAATAATATTTTAAAATATAGTTCAATCAAGTCACTACTATTTTTCAAAAGTTTAATTAACGACATAAAATGAGGTCTCCATTATCAGTTAACATGAAATATAAACTTTTAGTACTAGTAAAATAAACTTGTATGCTCACAGTTGTTTACACAATACGTTGCGATATGAAACATTAATCTCAATGGGAAAATTAAAAAAAAATTCTGAACTTAGAGAACATCAAATAACATACAGGCGGATTAACCAAGTGAATGTTGAAAAAAACAGCTATATCAAGTTCTGTTGCATAGAAAACTAATAATATCAAAATAATGACTGTACAATTATTATATTGTATCATGTAAAACATTTTTACCACCACGAAAAATTTGGCTGGGCGCAAAAATGAGCTTCAAAACGGGGGAGATTCCACTTTTTTCTGGACGTCGAGTGCTGATGAAGAGCTTTCTGCGGAAAATGATTACTGTTCCTCGTTGCAAACATCTACCGCTTCGATTGAGCTGTCCGGAGCAGCGAAGGTAAAAAGGTTCTGTCGAGAGACCTCAACGGTGCCTAGGCCATATCTGCAGGATACTATATTTCTGCTGCTTTTTGTTTTACTAGCGCCAGCTTCTACAGCAGAAGAAAGAACATCTCACTTTATACCCACACAATACCTCAAGTGGTAACATCCATATAAAAAGCAGCTGGACATGCTCACAACTTGTGGACAGTTTGCATTCTGCACGAGTGCAGTTACAATCAGATCTCACCTGTTTTCAGCGCATCCAAAAATTCCAAGGTTTAAGCAACTTTAATTTGCGATGGAAGAGCTTACTTCAGTTTCTCACTACTGCCTAATTATAAAAAAATCCAGCAGAACTACCGAGCGTTGCCCGGATATAAAAGAGGTTTTGAGAGATACATGACCCTTTTCTAGGGATTTATGGCTCTATAGGGGGCCGATGCTCATTTTGTGCTACACAGCATTTTAAATTCAGTACTTAATGACATCCCTGCTTAAATTTGATCCAGATCAGCCTAAAGTGGTAGAACTGAGATACGCGACCCGATGTTAGGGATTCATCCGTAAAACATTTTAGAATGGAAATACACGACTCCCTTTAAGGTGTTTTGTGGGTTTTGGATCCAACATGGAGGCGAAGCCCATTTTGGCACAGAAAGCGTTTTAATTTGACATTGAAGGGTATGCCTCCCAAACTTGTTCCATATCCATCGAACAGTGTAAAATTGTGCAGATAACAATAATATTTACATAAATACATACATACAAACTTTGACACTGATATATTGATGATATTTAAACGAAAGTATAGCGGCCTACAGATTCTGCGTGACTACAACTTATGCTATTCATTAACAATTAAAGAGCAAACTATTTAAATACTCAGTATAATAATCATAAAGCTAGTGTTTTTGTACACACTCTTTCGCAGTTCAAAAGCTAAAAGCCGAAAACAAAAATCCTTCAGTTTTGAAAATAATTTTTATATATGCTTATTAAAATTAATAAAGTAACATATTGAACTATGTAAAAAAAACCAATAATAAGAGAATAAAACAACTTTAATCATAGGAGTGAAAGAAAATGTTTTTTTTTTTATGTTTTAAATTAGACGCTAAAAACAGTTTCTACAAAAGCAATAATGGATAATTCAACTAAAAAAAATCACCTGCCAAAAATATGAACAATGAAATGAGAATGTTTGGTGAGTCACGTGCTAGCGAAATGGGTTAAACTTTTCATGGTTGATGCAGCGAGAAAATACTAAACATCAAACAATACACTGCCGTAATCACACGTATTTAAAAGGTGTTTTCACTTTCTTATTTTAATTGTTTGCGACGTTTAAAATGTTTAAGATTGTTTATGATGAAAATAAGTTTCATTAGATTAACCAATACTTTGTATCCAACCACCAATTTACACGAGAACAAACATGCATGTATTGAAGTAGTTACCGGAGTGTTTTGCTGAGCTCGTGGGTTCAACAGATATGCGGAACACAATGTTTCACGTTTATAGGCATGTCCTTGGGTTTGAAAACTGTCGCACACGGAGCGAGATCCCCCTGGAGGGACTGGAAAGCACAAAGCAGAAACGATGTCGGGAAATCGGCGAGGAAACCGCTGCAGAATTGGGCGCCTTGCAGTGTCGGCACTAACAACCGATCTTAGCGTCGATGCGAGGATGGGGACGGGAGTCTGGAGGAACCCGGCCGGCCTATGACGACACTCGCCAAGTTTTCCACACGCGGAAACCCCGCGGGAATTGAACCCGGATCGCCTCTGCGGGAGGCGCCTTTCTCTCTGCAGCCGTACCGTCGCGCTCGTGTGGCTCGGCTCAGTAAAACGCGAACATCTCACTGACACTCAAGCGCCTCGACGCCCGCTGTCTACGGGAGGCGCGAGTCATAATATTACTTCTGCCCAAATTAGGAAAAATCAATATTGTGGCATAAATACCAGTTCGTAGTTCAATCGTTATGTATGTGCTGCTGTGTAAGATCAACAGCTAGTTGGGTATAGGAGTACTTTCAGAATTTTCTTTTTTAAAAGCATAGACAAGCCAGAAAAACCAAGAATCCAATATGGGGGGAAGGTTTCCCGCCGACGCCTACCTGTAACTGAGTAGTCCATTTCCAAAGCGTCCCATGTCCATAAATATGACAATTTCCAATAATCATCCTGTTGGTTCCTTCCTAGCCTTTGCTGTGAAATGACAAATGTTTTGCAGTTCCAAAACAGCGCGAAGGCCGTTTAAACGTAGGTTTAAAATTCATTACATTTTTATTAAAGTAGCTCTTATCCATAAACATTAATTACAATTTATTTTATTTTAAGGGGAATGGTTGGTTTCAGAAGGCTCGAGTTTCTGCAGACAATGTTTGTGACCAACAGTAGCGCCCATACCAACATCCATACAGCCACATTACGAAATAAACTCCATATACATTGTTGGCTGTTTCCCGACAATCAATGAACAGGGAATCCTTTGGGAATGGACTACTCGACTATTTCCACGTTTGAGGCCGAGAAGCGCGGGAGCGATAAGGGCTACTCTGCCACGTGCATTAATGCTCCCGCCTACTTCAACTGCATTGCCGTGTGTTTGAAAAACATGTTCTTTAACGAAACTTTTAAACGTGTGTTCAATGTGCAGATCTACGAAAAGAACACACACTTCAGACAAGGGCTGTTCAGTGCTTTTAAGACGTCACGCACATTAGAAACACCATTTAATAGTACTCCAAAAAGTCTAAACACGACCTTTATCAAAGCGCTGTATCTCAGATTATACACGTCAGATAAATACAAAACTACTCAAGGGACCTAAATTGAACTTCCGACAGACTTTCCTTTAATGAAATAACAGGTTACCGCTGAAAGTCTCATAGGTACACGTAGTGCGACGAGAACACTGCACGCCAGTTGAATGCCTTGCGCTTAGCGGCGATGGCGCACTTGTTCCGCGTACCAGTGTCGCCCTTGTCACTCTCGTGCTTCTTGGCCTCAAACGAGGAAGAAAGCTCTAGGTATACGGGAGCCTTAAGTGCAGCATGGCCGCTACGCGAACGGCTCTGAACAGGAGTGCAGTGTTCTTTTCATGCTAAGTTTGTCTATGGGACTTTGAATGGTAAACATATAATTTTTTTGGTGGAATAAATATATTAAGGTTCAATACTGACACCTATAATCGTTTCGCTCGTGTTTGGGTGGTATTTTTTAAACATAGTAGTAGAGGTATTATGGGGACTTTGGCATATTGAGACCTGGGACCGGATCGTCGAAGTTGTTCGTGCTGTCACTCTACGTGACCTTTACCTTTAACCCCAAAAATCCAAAAAATAAGAATTCAAAAAAATTTTAAAATATTATATTTTAAATATAAAAAAATTATTTTAAAATGTATTAAAATAAACTTCAATTTCCGGAGATCCCGTACACCCCCTCCACCCATACTCATTCCACCATCTTGGTAGGTGCAGTCCACCATCTTGCTAGGCGTCACAGCCACCGTCTGCTATTTTGGTCGGTGCAGTCCGCAATATTAGTAGGTGCAGACCACCATCTTAATAGGGGTTACATCCACCGTCCGCCATCGTGGTAGGTACAGCCGTCCGCCATTGGTCGGTGCAGTCAGCCATATTGGTAAGCGTCACAGCCACCGTCAGCCATCTTGGTTTTTCGTTTGTAATTGGTTTATACATTACTGGGGGTTGTCTCTCACCTTCGTTTGACCGCCATATGTGTTTTTTTTCGTTTGACATTTGTTTTACAATGCTGGTGCTGGCCCCAGCGCCACGCCCAGCAGACGACTGACACTCTCCACTCCACCACACTCCAATATATTTAATTGACCATTTGCCCAACCCCTGATTCTCATTGGCTGATTGCCCACCCCCTTACAATATATTTAATTTCTCTGCTAATATTTCTCATTGGCTAATTACTCGGGTATTTTCGGAAACCTTCGTTCCTACCAATCGGTGGCCTACTTTAATCGTGAGGGCGGGCTATTTTTCTCCTTAAAAACTCTTTATAAGACGCACCCTGTGCCCCCTCGGGAAACCAGTCATTTTTTCGCTATTAGAAATGTACGCGTGTTGTCCGAGCGGCCATAAAATCCTTTCTGTCATTTTGGCATTTGGAAGGGCGCGCTCGATTAGTGCCCTGGACAAACGGGACGAGTTACTGTACCTGCCGAAAGAATTTCTCTTGGTCTACGCACCTTACGAAATTTCGACCGTATTCAAGTATCTGCTGGCCTACCTGCAGCAGGACGAGGACATACGGGACTGCCTCCCGTGCAAGGAGTGTTTAGAGGGCTGCACCACCTCGGTTCCCGACATGCCGCATCGCAGGGGTTAGTGCAAGGCCCGCCGAGCAGTCCTCGCGACGTCTGCGCCTGTGGAAGACGACATCCCCGTTGAAGACAACGTCCCCGTTAAAGACGCCCTCCCCGTAGAAGACGATGTTCGCGTGCAAGTTATCTACTAGCAAGCTGTACCTGTGGAAGAAGCTCCCCTTCAAGAAGTTTACTGGCAAGCACTACCCGGTGTGGAAACCAACCCATTACACAGGTGCCCGATGTGTATGGACCTCGATGAAGTTATAAATTACTTTGTAAAAAAACTTTGAAGCTAGGTGTGTGCATGGGAACCTAATTTTTTTATATAACAAAAAAAGCATTTAGTAGGGAAAAAAATTGTTTTGCAACATCCAAGGTTTTCGCTCGTTGGAGTCGTACACCATCAAGCAAAATGCTATTTCGTACAGTGACGAAGACAAGAAAACCAAAGTTTTCACTTTTTTACCACCGTGTCCATAGCAGCACCATGCAAATGGTGTACCGCCTACAGACGTACGAAACGCACCGACTAAGTTGGGACGAGGGGAATATTCCATACGAGGAAATTTCGGCAATGCTGGACTATGCCATAATTCCCTATTACCCTATGTATGTGTTTGGAAGACGCCAAGAGTTGGCGATTCGCAATGCGTGCCCTATCGGAACGAACTTTGTAGACCTTACAAACATTGCCGCTACCCGCCGTTTCGACAGGTCGAGACGTACGCCACAAGACTTCACGAGTGAAAAAAATCACAGATATTGCTATGCCCCAAGCAATGCCGAAGCGCTAAGATTGTGGAGTTATGGTAACCCGTGGTACATAAAAAAAGACTAAGAGGAACCCATTGTTCATTTTTAAAATAATATGATGTGTGTAATGCCCTCCAAGACTCGGAGAAGGAACACGTGTAAAAAAAATATTCCTTTTAATATGCAGAATAATAATAATATTGTAATGTGTTTGCATAAATAAATGATTTTAAAACAACATATAGATTTTTATTTTATCTCGAGTTATGTCATGCTCACGTTAGTTAAAAAAAAATTTCTCCTCTCATGAAAAAAATATTTAACCCTTGTTGCGACGGGAAAACCTAAGACATTTTTGCACCGAATTTATACATTTGTATATATATATGTATACATACACACACACGCACGCGCGCGCCCACATGAAACCAAATTGAGGTAAGTGAAAACTGGCCACCCATTACAGAAATAGAGAAAAGAAAATTGTCCAGTAACGAACTTAAGATAATACACTTCATGCCCCGAACAGTGCTACATATTTATATTTCCAAACCGAAGCAATATTCAAAGGTGAAAAAACCGTAGTATTTTGAGTTGTATTAATCTTCAACATTCAGAGTAAACGTCTGGGTTCACACACCAAAAACCTGACCATTGAAAAAAAAAAATGAAAAACAAAAAAATCCCAGTCCTTATATATAATTTTTTTGAAATTACAGAGTACGCGTCATAATATCAGAGCTAAATACCGATTCTAAAATAGTCCCTAGTTCTTTATGAACCTGCAGAGATACATACGCATGTTGGCAATGTTTCAGCCCAGGCATGCCAGTGTATCACATAGAAGTACGAATAATAAATTTTCGAAAGGCCAGAAGCGAGAGATAAATCACCCATTATCGGTGTTCACTTTTGCGACAAACTTTGTGCACCTCCATCATGCCCAGAAAAATTTCTGATGCTACCATACGTGCACTCTATCAGCCCCTCGTGATTCCATGAAGATAAAAAATCTCGTTTAATGCAAGTACATAAGCAATAGATTCACAAATAAAACATTAAAAATACTCATGTTTACGCACATGAGGTTTATTACCCATGCAAAATTAAAAAAGTATCAGGCCACAGGAGAGAATACTTATGTCATAAGGCCTACTGTAATCTGCGAAGTTATGAAGATTTGGACACATCAGTTCAGGCCCCTCACCTCACCTCTGCCTATTTTGCAACGATGACCTCTTCCACGGTGTCACGTAAGACCCCTCTTATGTGACCCACTGCAGTGGCTAGAGCTCTCGTTTCCCATCACGAGTACGCGTACAGCATCCTTTCTTTGTACACACATTTTCGCACAGGAGGTCCACCTNTATGTCATAAGGCCTACTGTAATCTGCGAAGTTATGAAGATTTGGACACATCAGTTCAGGCCCCTCACCTCACCTCTGCCTATTTTGCAACGATGACCTCTTCCACGGTGTCACGTAAGACCCCTCTTATGTGACCCACTGCAGTGGCTTGAGCTCTCGTTTCCCATCACGAGTACGCGTACAGCATCCTTTCTTTGTACACACATTTTCGCACAGGAGGTCCACCTCAACTCCAGCCCATTCTTAACTCGGCCTCTTCACATCAACACGACGTGACAAGTTCGATTCCCGGCAGGGTCGCTCCCAGATTTTCGCCCTTTCAATCCTCAAAAACAGTCCTTCCTCAGTTGGTTTTTTTTTTGTCAATCAAAACTCAGCCGATTTAACAGCCCGATAAAGACACAATACTTCATATTGAACCATATTCCCCGTAACGCACTTTCTTGTTCAATTTTTTACTAAAACAAAACCATGCATTTGATTTTATACACCACTGAAATAATATTTTTTTCAGAAAAGCAGTAGGGTAAGGTTTAATTAATTAAAAGTACACAACTAAGAACACATAAATGTATTATCTTACTTTTTCCATGCATTCAAACTTTACATTTCTCTGATGTTTGCAGATGATGGATAGTACTTTGATATGCATTACGGTGTTAACATTAACTGCAGGGTATCTTTTATTCGATATTATAAAACCATCATACATCTTTAAAGTTAAAATTGCATTTTTGTATAAATAGGTATAACTTATTTCGAGTGAAAAGTTATGATATATTGTAAGTACTCCCATGCGTTGCAAAACTCAATAGAGAGGAAAAAATTATCTTAAGTTATTCTCCAGGGTTGAGTTAAGTAAAATTTTTATATCCTGACTACCTGGGACCGAACGACCTGATTATAAGAAAATTAAGGTGATAAAATATAATAGAGTACTGCCAGACAAATTACGTACTGTGTATGTAACAAAACGCCCATCGTTTTCTCGTAAAAATACTTATACATATAAATATTGTTAGTTTAATGTAAATTTCTAATGGTCAGTTCCCAAGTTTTTTTCCCAAGTGTGTATGACTATGACATGAGTTCTGCCGATGCTGTGCATGACAGAGAACGTGCATTCTGGAGGAACAGCGTAGATCTTCAGGACAGTAGAAATTTATTTAATTACCAAATCAAATATAGAAATATATATCTTAGAGATAGGATTAACGAAGGCCGGATAAGCGGAACTGGTTTGCATACTGATTTCATATGTATTTCGACGCACGTCCATCGTGTGCCATGGATTCAAGGTCGCAGTCTCGCGGTCCAAAGTAATGCCGTACTGACTTCACCCACTGAGATTGGCAGGTATACAGAGTCAATAAATAATCGTTTTCATCGTATAAAATATTGTAAAAATGGTGATTAAGGAAAAAAAAATTTTTCCTGAGTTTACCACGTGTTAACATGATAGTCAGCGAGACACTTTTATCGAAAATGTCACAGAACCGGAAGTAAGTATTTTGTACAGATGGTAGCAGCTAGTACCAGAACCATAAAAAAACTTTGTGCTGAATTTAGTAATGAGCAAGCAATTTATCCAGGAGTCGTGAAAACATACGCAATACATTACCTTTCTTTTCTGAAAATAATTTCAAAAGATAATAATGACTTTTGAAGGACTATAATTTCATGTAACTTGAATTTTATTAGTTCTAAAACATAAAATAAAACAATTTTACCCTGAATTATGCCATAAAACCATAAGTAATATAACGTTTAAATTTAAATGTTTGTGGCCCATCTTCCAATCATGCTATACAAGTGCATAAGTTCTATATGGAATTACCGTTTTCTGGGACAAAACATATGAACTATAGACTTAACATACTTGCGTGTTTTATATTGGACGTACGTCTTTCGGAAAACATGTACAAGTTTGTCATTTAAACAAGCGCGATACATATTATTTTTTCCTGCAGTAAATCGAGGGATCTCGTAAATAAAATACGTATTCTACGCTATTATTTCAGTGTAAATTCGCCAGTGATTACCTGTAAGATTTAGTACCGGGAAATATATAAGTTATGAACATAAAATAGTTGACACCATTCAGGTCCTCATAACTGGGGTGCTGCCCACATGAAAGTGTGCGTGAAGGAACGAGGATGAAACACTCACGACAGTTGGAGTAGGATCAAGTGCTAGTCCTTAGCTGTGGCGTGGAAAGATAGAGCGCCGATGCTGTCTCTGCACTGCAGTCCACGTACCAGCCCTGCTTGCTGACCGCGTCAAGGAGATTGCAAGTTGCAGGCGACACTCACGCACACCTCACAATCACCGGCAGCAAAGTATTTTTTTACTCGCGTCACCTGCCACGCTGTGCTGTCGACTCGACTCGATGCCGAACGCCGACTGCGCGAACGGCCGAGAGGAGTATAGTACCAGTTCTCTGTTGAACAAGGAAGAAAGTAGTCTAGAAGATTACGGAGGAAGGAAGGAGTGTGACATGCGAGCCGTGAAGAGAAAGCAAGCTGAGCTGATGATGGAGGGGGAAGACGGCATGGGCCCATGCGAGCTCGCGCAGAGAAACGAAGAGAAAACCTCAGTAACTTGTTACCTAATTTCTCTTCGTCAAACACGCAGTCGCGTAAAGACGCCCATTCAAGGATATTGCAGTTGTTGTCAGCCTTGGGACAGAAACTTAGCTGCTGTTGAAGGTCCCGGAAGTGCGCAGTTCCGCAGAATGTGTGCTGTCTAATTGTAAAAGTGAGGCAACGTACCTTACAGACTTACCATATCTGAGGGCAGCAATGCGATAACCATGCCGTGGTCAAGGAATGAACTTGAGTTCTTAAAACTGGAAAATTCAAGAATAAAACACTAGGTCATTCGTAGGAACCTACCTTCCCATAGTAAACGTGTCAAAATAACGATGTCCTCATGTATTTATCGGGAATAAAAGTAGGGAAAAAATGCCAGGACCCTATCCAGGTGGCAAGAGTTCTCGCTGGGGCAAGAACTCATTGATTCCTGCCATACGGATGATTTACATAAAGACGTCTTGTAAGTTAGAACGTTAGCACGCACTCTGAATATTTCATACACTAAAAGAAAGGCCAACAAAATATTTCTTTGTATAAGGCCAAAAATGTATTTAGTGGTCCCAACAAAATATTTTCTTGAGTAAACAAAGTTGAAAAGCAACAAAATTAATTTTGTTCATCTAACAAAATATATTTTTGAATAAACAGAACCTTGCGTTGGGCCAAAAGAAATTAGAATATGAATAAAAAATATATATTTGTTTGACCGGTCATTAGATTGTCCTTCGTTCGAAAATTCAGCTCGAGAGTTTCTGACAATTAGGATAATAACAGTATTTGCTAGTGAATTAAGTGATACTTAGTAATGGTATACAATTGCCGATAAAACAAGTTCAATAGGGAACTAAAAAGTAAAGCTTTAAAACTTCAAATATTTATTTGCGGACGGTGTCAAGTATTTTAATTGTACATATTTAAAAACATTTCAATTTGTTAGTAGTCGCTTTAGCTGAGGTTGCTAGAGTGTAGCGCCTGGACGCAGGTGACCTAGGTTCTAATCTTGGTCGGACTTATAATATATATTATATAATATTTATTATAATATATATTAACCGAAACTGTTTAATGCACGCAGAGCCAAAGAAATCTTTGTTTGCAATAGCCAAATCATTGTTTGGGGCAACCAAATAAGAACCACAAGATAATTTAGTTAACAACAACCAAATATTTCACTACCCCTGTGCAAACAACTAATTTGGTCGCCTCAAACGTTAAAAAGACAGCTCAGGGACAAAGAAACCAGGAGTCGGCGACGTGGAGCATGACGGTCAGGCTTGCATGCTCTGTAATTTCAGCTAAGTGAGTGTGGTGGCAGCCATGTTGGAAGTTCATGACCCCGGTCGTGACGTACAGACGGTTTTTACGAAACAGTGACCATATTTGTTTTAATGGGACAGGGTTTCCCGAATAAAAAATCTTTAAATTTCATCCAATTTTAAAAGATTATTTTCTTTTACTCAATAATGACCCTGCATGTAAAACATATGCGACGTAGACCGTTCTTTTTAAAAATGAATGGTGCAATTATTTGAAGATAATGGCGGAACAAAATACATTATCTCACTTTTATTGATATGTTCACATAAAGTAATATGAAATCGATAACTTTTATTTAAAACTTTTTATTTACTTTACACGTAACGTTTTTTAATTTGATGTAAACTAATATGGAGAGTGTTACAAAACTATATAGAATTATCTAATTTTAGCCTACTTTCAGAAGGAAATAAAGGCTTACGAGATTAATTTCCTGTCTGTGTGTATGTGTGTATGTGTGAGTGTATGTGAGCGTGTAGGTCTGATGTGTGTCTTTTTGTGCGTGTGTCCCCCATCAATTTTTGAATGCGTGAACCGAATTTCATAAAACTCGGTACACATATAGTACTAAGCAAGGACACCTGAATTTTATAGTTCTCAATCACTCCTGGCACTTACTTTCAAAATGGCGGCCATTAAAAAATTTAGTGTGATATGCTATATCTCGGAAACCATTTAACCGATTTAAACCAAATTTTGTTTTGCTGATAGCGCAAGTTGTAAGCACTGAAATCAGAGGTAAATGCTGGTGTTGGTCCGCCGTTTTGTAAGATAGCGCCACATAAAAAAAAGCTTTTATGTCATATCTCGAAAACTACTCAACCAATTTTCACCAAAATTGGCAAGTTTGTAAAACAATGATAGGCCAGGTAAATGTAAGTAATTGAAATTGTATGCGCTTACTTTAAAAATAGCGGGCATACAAATATTTTAGGTATATTTGGTATTACTACCATAAAGTTTTACCAATTTCAACCTAATTTTGTACGCTGACAGTATCTATATCAATTATCATATAAGCAAAAACCAAAATTCTCTACCATTTTTTAAGATAGCACTCAATTAATTAAAATGTTGTGTAATAAGTAAAAAAAATTGACAAACTGCTACCAGATTTGGCACACAAGTAGTACTGCGGCAGTTGATATGTAAAAATAACGTTTCAAGTATGTCAGTCACTTATTTTAAAAATGGCGGCCATCTAGCTATTAAAGTGTAGTATGCTATTTCTTCGAAACCATGTAATCAATTCCAACTTAACTGTGTATGCTGGCAGTATATATAACAAATATCAACTGTGACTACACAGAGTCCCTTTTGTCCACCATTAAGATAGTGCTACAAGAATAAATAAAACTTTCATGTCATGTCTCGAAAAAAAATTCGCCAATTCCTACTAAACATGGCAAACAAGTGGTACTGCGGTAGGTGATGTTAACTGATATGCTTTAAATATGTTAGACATTTATTTTCAAAATAAATAAATTCATAAATACGTATGTTGGCAATATATATTAAAACCACAAAATTGGTCTATACAGAACCTCGCGTATTCGCCATTTTGAAACATTACCACACATGAAAAAATAAATATTTTATGCCATATCTCGGGAAACAATGAACCGATTCTTACCAAATTTGCGAAGAAGTTGTACTGTGGTAGGCCAATTTATGTATTTTTTAAGTGTGACAAACTTATTTAGATGGCAGCTATAAAATCATTTTAGTTTTAGTGTGACATATCTAAAAAAACCTATGTAATCGTTTTAAAATTAACTTTGAATACTGGCAGTATTAATGACACTCATCGAATGTGCTAATACATAACCTTTACTGTATGTCCTCTGTTTATGAAGCTCGTGACATGAAGAGAAATCAACCGAATCCCACCCAATTTTACACACAAGTAGTTCTACAGTATGGTATGAAAATAGTTTTGTTTTAATGCGGCAGTATTTTTTTTATGGTGTTAATGTAAATAATTTAGGTAAGTGTGCTATTTCTATGAATTTTTCAACAAAATTCAGCCTAATTTTGTACACTAATAGTATCCATTAGAAGCATCAATTATGCATACAGAAATACTATTTTACCAATCATTTTTCAAAATAATGTTAACAGAGAAAATTGAACATTTTGCTATTTTTCTGGAATAATTCAACTAATTTCCACCAAAGTGTGCACAATTACTGCTAAAGAAGTCCATGTAAACTTTAATGATTGAAGAAGGTCAGACAACGATTTTCCAAATGTTGGCTTTATTAATAATTAAGATAAATTTACCACATGTATTACACAATTTAGTCAAATTTAATCAAAATTTGTATGTTGACAGTATATAAAGAATTACGGTGTACAGAGTTTCTTTTTATGGCCATTTTAAACGACAGTGCTGAGTAAGAAATATGTATTTATGCAATATCTTTGTAACCAATCAACGAGTTTCACCAATTTTTTTCAAATAAGTAGCGCAATGGCAGGCCATGTAAACTTACATGTTTCAAGTGACTCGTGCACTTATTTTCAAAATGACGGCAGTGTAAATATTTCAGGTTAGTAAACCCTATCATTCAAAACATTAGACTGATTACATTCAAATTCGATTCTCAGAATCCTACATCTGTAATGCAGTTGACTGCATGCTAGCTTATGTTAAGAGGTTTTCTGGGTTCCAGTCCCAGGTAAGGCACGTGTGTATTTGTAATTGCCTAACTACTGTTGCATATGTTTATAGTTTAATCTCTAATGATATTGCTTTCAACGAGACGTCAAGTCCTACCTACCATCCTAGCATTTAAGAACTCCATTGAGAATTAATTGCACCCAAGTAGAAGAAAGTAGGCTCGAAGTTACTTCAGTAAATTCATGTTTGATATTTTATTTTTAGTTAAATTCAAATAATGTTTATTTAAACTAAGTTGATTGCTTTATAAAATAAGTTCAAGATATTGTACTACAGCTATTCGTTTCATTGTATTAGATTTTTCTTTCTTATTATTTCTCAATTACAACTTTATCTGAATTTGTATACAAACATATAACTAAATCACTATTTGCAAATATGGAATAAACAGAATAATTAATCATATCTTGAATAAATATTATCTGTACATCATTTTCATTTAATACATTTGGTAGTTCTTTAAAAACAGTTGGTTTACAATTTTACTGATTATTTCTAAACTCAACATTTAATAAATGCACTATCATCAAAATTATGTTCTGTATTAAATAAAGATTTGTAATAATCTCCTCTTTCTTGAATTTTTCTCTCTTGCTTATTTTCGTATATATTAGGTCATGATGCAGGCTGCTTACCCTAATAATTTCCATATCTGTAACCCATATTCAAAATTTACGTAGGGTAGGGGTGTATCTCCTTTTTCACTCTGATGGTAGATAAAACACATTATTGATAGACTGGATGCTTAAACCCCCATCTGCACATACTGTACAAATTCTTGTTTTATCACTTTCATAAGAGAGGTTTTCGTGGGAGTGGTTTAGTCTACCCTTTCAATCCTTAACTTATACTTATTGGGGGATGTCTAGAACCATAAAATAATGTACGGAACTCATTCTTTATGATGAATTCCTGTTTTGTTGCTTAAGGATCTTCAACACTACACTGGATAGGTTTGTCACAACATTGCTAATCAACTCGCTAAGAAAAATATTAATTAAATCTATTAGGTACAGTATTAGACAAAGTTAAATTTAACCTGAGTATCTCTAACCCGAGTGTGATTACCATTGGAGCCTGTATAGAATAAGCTAAACCACATATGCTCTATGTATACTAGAAGGGGTTATATATTTAACTGGATTTAACACATTTCTACATTACGGTTTAGCCAATCCCTTGCTGAACCTGCACTACCCCTTTCTCTCTCTGTGGCTCCAGCAGAGGCAACGCGTTTCATGGCTAGACAGATCACACCTCTCACCACTCACTACATTGCATTCCAGCTATTTCATGCGCCTGCGCACGCAACGATTACCAACGTTTTTCCGCAACGCAAACATTAATCACATAATTATCTACCTACGCCCTAGGCCAGGGCAAAGCCTGTATAGGTGTGACCCATGTCCGAACTTACAAACAGCACCCAAGCGTCCACACTGGTTGGTGTCTGATCAACGACTGTCTATAATCTCGTACCAACGCCTGCTCTCGCACCCCGCGAAGCACAACTACTGAGTAGCAAGACGACGATCTGTGAACCCGCAGCCTGGCCAGCAGCACGAGCACACCCCCCTTTTGCAATAAGCGGGGCCGCATCGTGCATGCAAAAACTGCACGATTCGGAGAAAACAAGCATTGAACTTCGAGGCATCCAGTGCCCTCCGCGAATTGTCAGCTCCACACACACGTCAATGTCCTTCCTACTGTAAATTTCCAGGTCTCGCAACTTCCTCAGTGGCGGCAAAGAAAACCGAACACAGAAAAGGACAAATCTAGAACTCAAAAATTTCTGTCCCAACGATTTTTCCCGGCCAACTGAGCTTGTGTCCTTACAAGTGACCATGGAACGTACTGATGTGTTCATGTTTACAATCCAAGCAGTATTACAAACTGGGTGACAAAAAATTACACCAGGGTGCCTGTGGTACAAAAGCCTCAGTCACAATCAACTTTCAAAAAAATGTCAACACCATGACCACAACCCAGACTCCACGAGCTATGACACTCAAGCTAATCACTAGTTAAAATTTCGCAATTAAATTTCTGATGTGACATTACTTTTTTTTATATTATTCAGGCTCCTAAAAAACAATAATTGAGCCAATCGTCTCTCTTTTCCACAATTAAACAGTGTACTATGCAGATCTGTACGACTTCCCGAAGAAGCTGCTCCGAAGACGTGCTATTCACTGGGATACTTCGCATACAGTAGCTGATGAGACCATTTGCTCCACATCTCAGGTGGTTACAGACATCGTTTCCCAATGGCTCCAGGGTAGCAGACTTTATCTCCCGGCATACTGCTCCCGAAGACGCACAACCACCAATAGCAACCATGACTACTCCACTGCAACAAATCAATTCAAGCCTTAAACACAGGAATTACAAAGTCACCTTCACACGAAGTAACTCTACAAAATATTTCGTGCCTGATGCCATTTCTAAAATTTCACAAACTCAAAGAAATTAACAAAATACACTAAACTGAAACATTTCATTTATTTCAAATCGCAGAAAAATTATCACTCAAAACATAAACATTTATATACGCCCACCCCAACACAACCAACAGGACAAACAGGTGGGGAATAATTGGACCTAATCCAGGGTGATGGGGAGTAGGATTTCAAAACTTCGACGAACTCCTCGTCACCATGGTGACCTCTGCGCCTGCATTTTCCACCTGCCACCTCATCCACATCCGACCGAGGTACCATCGCTCGACCTTTGCGAAGCGACGTATGTGCTAGACCCAGCCTAACCAACAGGAACATCTTCCTTATTCCGCAATGCGAAGGAGAGTCTCACAAGGCAGTGAAATCCATCACTCCCATACACATATCCTCCTCCAGGACATGCCTCCTCTTCTTTCACAGCAGCAACCTGGAAAACAGCTTGGGGGAAGGGGGTTCTCTCCCTACCAATCCACTCCTAGTAGCTTCCCTGGATACACTCCCATTTCCAGAGTCTACCAAATACATTTCCAAGTTCCTCACTTCACCACACTCCTCGGGTACCACAATTCAATTTCGAAAACTGTCTCCAAATAGCAAAGCCCATTTTTTTTTCAAAGGGTCACATGGGAGTTCACTCCTCGTCGTTTCACGAAACAGTTCCCCAAAAAGTTCACAAGTTTGCCAACTTAAAAAAAACTCTTCGCACACTTTACCAGTCTGTGCGAACTGGACACCAATCTTTGGGGGGGGGGAGGAATACAAACTAACCACCCACATCATCATCCCTCAATGATAAAAAAGCAAGTTAAGTTTCCTATCACTAAAAAAACTTTACCCCGAAAAAAAAATTTCTTGTCTCAGTTAACAATTCCCAATAAATTATTTGTCCATCCAGATCAGTGGTTATTTCGCAAGTACCAGCTGCTTACTCCTACAATATCACGTAAATGAAAACAAACACAATACACAGACAAAAACAAGACACCATTTATTTTTCAGTTCACAGCTCATTTCAAGCTAACTTCGGTTTTAAGTTATCAGCTGACATTTTTTTTTTCATTTATAAATGAAATATTTTTAACAATCAGAAAACAACCATCTCTTTTTCTTTCCATAAAAATAGTTAACACGTTTAAAAATATGATTGTTTTCCAACACAGTTACAATTTTATGTTTAGTTTAAAATTGTACATTTAATTATTTGGGGATGCGTAGTACAGCGAGATAGAACGACGTAGGTCGTTTAGTTTATCGTTGCATTTACATAATGTTAGTTACAACTCGTTACATGAAATATAAGTTAAATCGGAGGAGCTCAGAGAAATTGTAAAAGTTATGTATAATTTAATTAAGCCATGGAACAAAATTTTGATTGGATGCTATATATAGGACGTCTTCACCTAAATAGGCTGATGTCTGTAAACGTATTAAGGAGGTCGGCACACTCCATTTCTTGGTCTCTTCATCTCGGTGACCAAGTACATCCGCCCGGGTTCCTTATGTTGTGGTTTGAGCGCTCGGCTTGTGTCCCAATTACCAGTGTTATGTTTGTGAGAATGCGATTGCCTGGTTGCAAGCTCATAATAGTATCCCCTGTGTTGATAAGTGGGATGTCCTCATCTCGCATGGTGGATGGAGGTAACGTGAATATTTAGTTTGGCTTATTGTGCGGGCATCTTCTTCTGGCAGTAGGTAAATGGTTAGGGTGAAATCCTCTTCGCTATGGTAGGATAATTAATCCGAAGAAAAAATGTATGTTGTGGGAAAGTGTTTGAGGAACTGCCACAGACTTCTTTCTTGTAGTGCGTAACAAATTGGGCGGCTCGTGTGAGGTGCTGAGTGTATACAGCAGCACACGTGCCTTTAACTTCGATTTCCGCTCTGGTGTGCGAGTGTGCTTATTCCTTGCGATCGCGGTGGCGCACGAGAATATGCGGTTACGCGACGCGTCAGCTTCTCTTGAGGTTCTGTATTCCCTACGTAAAATGTGGTTTTACAAACTTTTAATTATTTTTTTAGTAAATAAATTGAATATAAATATTATGATGCAACAAAGTGACAAAATATTAAGTTTTGAAGTTCAAGAATTATACTACAAAAAGCTCCCTTTGGTACAGGAATATTATGTTTGTACATTGAAAAATGTATCCTGAAAGGGAAATTGTACTTAAAACAGTATCAATGTACAACATACAACAGTCTTATATGTCGTGTGGACTAGATCATAACACTTAACCTATGTGACGTCACTACAGTAGGATGTGGAAGGATTTTTTTATAGAAACGTAGCACGTTATGTTTATATTACCAAAATTATTTTTATATAAATTTCAAGATTGAAAATGAAAGTGCAGCTGCTTTTCAAATTATGTTACAATACTTAAGGATGGATTGAAAGGTATGCTTAAATTAACTTACTTATATAATGATGATGTTAGTAGTGTGAAATGGAGCATTCTAACGCAGCATCATGACAGGGATTCGGGATTCGACCTTGAGAAGCTTGGTAAGGAAATGACAAAATTCATGCTCTTGCATTCCACTTCGACGGCGGCCATCTTGGCAGAGTGCCAACGGCGGCCATCTTGGCAGCCAATGCCAAAATGTGCAAAAAATTTGCAAAAATGCAAAACAATTATTAAAAAAAATTAATTTTAAAAAAATTATTTTTTCATTAAATAAAATTTAAAAATTAGTTTTTTTTAAATGAACTTATGAAAAGTTTCAACATTTCAAAAGTTCAACTTATGAAAAGTCTCAACTTTTCAAAAGTTGAAAAAAAATTATTTTTTCCCGAACATTCCATGGCGGCCATTTTCGAATCCCTAGGCCGACGCCGCCAAGGTGTAAGCNGCAAAAAATTTGCAAAAATGCAAAACAATTATTTAAAAAAATTAATTTTTAAAAAATTATTTTTTCATTAAATAAAATTTAAAAATTAGTTTTTTTTAAATGAAGTTATGAAAAGTTTCAACATTTCAAAAGTTCAACTTATGAAAAGTCTTAACTTTTCAAAAGTTGAAAAAAATTATTTTTTCCCGAACATTCCATGGCGGCCATTTTCGAATCCCTAGGCCGACGCCGCCAAGGTGTAAGCCATGGGAGAGAATCCCTAAGCCGATTCCAAGGCGAAGATGAAGCTGGCTGGCAAGATGGCCGCCCTAAGCCAACACCAAGGTGGTTGCGACTCCCGACGACGATGCTGGCTGCCAAGATGGCCGCCCTAAGCCAACGCCAAGTTGGTTGAGGCTCCCGATGACGATGCTGGCTGCCAAGATGGCCGCCGCGAAGAGGAAGTTTAGCCGAAGAAATCGCTGGCCGCCAAGATGGCCGCCCCCCGAAGAGAATCCCTAGGCCGACGCCACACTGGCTGCCAAGATGGCCGCCCCAGAAGAGAATCCCTAGGCCGACGCCACGCTGGCCGCCAAGATGGCCGCCCCCCGAATAGAATCCCTAGGCCGACGCCACGCTGGCTGCCAAGATGGCCGCCGCGAAGAGGGAAGTTTAGCCGAAGACGTCGCTGGCTGCCAAGATGGCAGCCCTAAGCCAATGCCAATAGGCCGACGCCACGCTGGCCGCCAAGATGGCCGCCCCCGAAGAGAATCCCTAGGCCGACACCCCACTGGCTGCCAAGATGGCCACCGCGAAGAGGAATTGAGCCGAAGACGTCGCTGGCTGCCAAGATGGCAGCCCCCCGAAGAGAATCCCTAGGCCGATGCCACGCTGGCCGCCAAGATGGCCGACACCATGCTGGCTTCCAATAGGGCCGCCCCCCGAAGAGAATCCCTAGGCCGACGACACACTGGCCGCCCCGAAGAGAATCCCTAGGCCGACGCCATGCTGGCCCCCAAGATGGCCGCCACCGCCGAAGAGAATCCCTAGGCCGGCGCCAAGGTATTGCTGGCTGCCAAGATGGCCGCCACCACCGAAGAGGAAGTTTAGAATCCCTAGGCCGACGCCAAGGTGTCGCTGGCTCTTACGACACGAACCGAACTATCGGTGACCCCCAAACGGAGCCGGGGCTGGCCGTCCTTCGCCGCGAAGGTTACGAGAACAAGATATAAAAAATAGTCTCCACGTGCCTACCTGTCTGCACGCGGCCCTCCCAGCAGCAGCAGCAGCATACTTGCGTGCGCACACACACACGTCCGCTCGCGCCCGCGTCCAAGAGCGAAGTGGCAGGACACGTCACACACAACCTGTACATCGTCCAGGACAAAAAAAANTGCCTAAACAGCTGCTACGAGACAATGCAAATTTCCTAGTCCTCTTTCGCATGGACGACCTGAATTTACGCCACGCCTACTCGGACCACGTGAACACAGACATGACATTCGACAAATTTAAGGACCTGTGTGCATGTTGCTGGCACGACCCTNCGGACCACGTGAACACAGACATGACATTCGACAAATTTAAGGACCTGTGTGCATGTTGCTGGCACGACCCTCATGCATTTCTAGTTATAGCAAAAGATTTTCCACGTGAAAAGGGACGGTACCGTAGGGGTTTCGATCAATTCATTATAGTACATCAGTGAAGTATGAGCTACTCAGTATCCAAGTTCGGCCATAGCGGCCTGAAGCGGACGCCGGAAAGCTGTATTATATCTACTAACGACGGGAACTGTAGTTTCGGGGGAAAACGAGCAAAGAATTTAGGTGGAGCGAAACACGACAGTGACGCCACGAACGTCTCCTTCGTCCGAAGCGTTACCACGGAGGCGTTGCGACCAGTGGCGACACTGCAATCCAATATAGAGACGCAGCTTCGTACAGTAATAGCCGGAATGACGCGAATGCGGGCGGTAGCAACACAACAGACCAGTATCGAGACACACCTCCGAACCTTATTGTCCGGCATGGCTCGCATCACGGCCTTAGAGGCAGCCCTGAGCGGTGTGGGAGAGCGAATAGCTAGCAGCGTGCACACGACCGTGGCAAGCGAATTACGTCCATTGGCCGATGATATTAAGCAACTGTCCGAGGTGGGGGGGAAGCTCGCCACGGTGGAAGGTCGTCTCTTCGATACTAATATACTTACCACGAACATGGATTTGAGGCTCGGCACTTTAATCGATAAGGTATCCCATCTGACCTCCGTAACAACCGGGGACGCGCTCGATGTCGTGGAAGGCAGGTTGGCCGGCACCACAAACATACTGGCCACCAATATGGAGGCCCAGCTGCACAAACTATCCGATGACGTACTTAAACTGAACGTGTTAGGAGCGCGAATATCGGCGGTGGAGAAGAAAATCACGGACGCGGGTGAGCAAGGGAGCGCGAGAGTGCTAGCAGGCCTCACTGCATTACTGGACGGGTACCTTAATGTAAAGACGGAGTGTGTGATCCCCCCAAAGCTAGACTCAAATCTCATAGCCATGGAAGGACGTATGTTCGCCAACACGAACGTACTATACACCAAGCTGGACGCCCAGCTGAGCAACGTAGCCGGCGATGTAGGGAAACTTGGCACGTTAGGCGGCGCGTTCGCAGCTATGGAGAAGAAAATGAACGATGTAAGCGATCAGGTTAGCAGTCTCGCTGCGAAAGTAGACAGTCTCATTAATGACAAATCCACGGACGACGTGGGCGAGCGGGTGCGAGTTCTCGCCGCGAAACTAGGCAGTCCCCGTAACGACACAACCGCGCTGGAAGCAATAAGTAAGAAGCTAGACACGAACCTAGGGGCCATCAGTACGATGTCCCTCACCACGACAAAACATTTCCAGACACTGACGAATAACATGCAGAGCGTGGTAGCTAGCAAGCTCCCTGCGGTAGAGGCACAACTGGTAGATTTAGGCGATCGCGTTGACTACAGGTCCCTTACGACGCTGGCTGCAACATTGAGAGATAATCTACGTATAGCAACAGAGAGCGCAGATAAACTTAGCGGCGTGGACGCCAAGCTCACAGCGGTGGAGACACAGCTCTCGCTTTTCGACATTAAGAAGTTTACAATTCTCTCCTCGAAACTAGACGACCACCTTAATGTGTCAGGTGCAGGTTCGGCTACGCTAACCACATTACGCACGCAGCTGGAGAGCGTAGGCAGCCTAGAGACGAATCTCNTGCAGGTTCGGCTACGCTAACCACATTACGCACGCAGCTGGAGAGCGTAGGCAGCCTAGAGACGAATCTCAGCAATATAATGGAAGGGATGACGAATAAGCTTAGTACAAATCTGCTCGAGGAACTCGAGATCCGCAACCAAACAGTGAATACAGGACTTGCAGACCTCGAGGACCTTATACGGCATAGGGTTATTCGTAACTTAAACGATAGTCGCACGGACGATGACAAATGGGCGCATTGCGAGGACGTGCGTACCGCTGTGCTTCAGAAACTGACTACATTCGAAGATAGAATAGTCAATTTGATTACACGTAGAGCCATTGTCTAATAAATATATATATATAGTCCGAACAAGTCACTTTAAATTTTAGTATAATGGCCACAGCTGTTGAGGATTTACGCCGCGTCGTGGCAAGCGTTCACGATAAGTACTTACAGGCCAAATGCGCCCGTATGGAGCGCGATGCAGTGTTGGAAGAAGCCTTTCGGCCTATCACCTCTCGGCTAGATACTATAAAGGAGCAACCGGTTCCCACTATCGCTAGTGTGAAGACTGACCTGGACATCAAACCAAAGCCACTTCCGGAGGGCAATGGCGAAGATGTCGACGAAGACAACGTATCCTTGGCAGACTTGCAACGTGCGCGAAAGGTTGGCTCCCGCACTGATGCGGTACGCGGCTATCTCAGTTCGTACACAACACGGTTCAACGACGTAACGTACGGTGTATATAGGCGGAACAAAAAATGGTATCTCGGGAACAAGCATATTTACTTCCTACCCAACGATTACATACAGATCGACAATGAAACCATACGAGCAGCGCCAGGCCTTTACGAGCTGTTATTCAAACGAAGACCTGGCGAGTATTCGCGCGAGGCGTTACGACAATACCAAAAAGTACTTAAACTCACGAGCGCTCATTTGACCGATAATGACATAACTGCCAATACATATAAGGACGAGATACATCCGAAATTCGACATTATCGCCGAGTTGTTTCCCGACGTAGGCCTAGCCAGCGGTTCGGGACTGACTTCGAAGCTTGATGGAGGCAGCCAGCTTGAGTACGTTTATTGGGACAATGTGAACGAATTGGTATCCAGACTGAGGCTACTCGTGGCATCCCAACAAGCCGGCAATCGGTCACACACAAACGAAATTGTCAATATCGTCGAGGAACTGCGGGAAGGTGGCTACATCTACTAAACCATGTCACGGGCCGAAATCGCAGACGAAATTCACAGACCAGCAAGGCGAAATTTCCGCAGGAGGAAAGTGCTCCTTTTTGGACTTGACGATCTGTATCAAGCCGACCTGGTGGAAATGATCCCGCATGCCGCTGTGAATAAGGGGTATAGATACATGCTAACCGTAATTAATTGTTTCAGCAAATACGCGTGGGCCGTCCCGGTCCGCAGGAAAAACGGGGCGGACGTTGCCAAGGCGATGCAAACGGTATTAAGCGCTAAGGTGAAGGGGGGGCCTCCTAAGAATATGCAGACAGATTTAGGTAGGAAATTTTACAATAAAGCGTTCTGTTCTCTCATGGAAGAGCACCGAATTAACCATTACAGCACACACGGCGAAAAAAAGGCATCAATTATTGAGCGATTCAATCGTACATTAAAAGCAGATATGTGGCGTGAATTCTCAGCGCGAGGAAAGTACGTATGGCTGGATATGTTACCTCGTCTAATTACCAAATACAATGCTAGAAAACATAGGACGATTCGTATGCGGCCGGTGGACGTTAAAGACAATTCGTTGCTGGAGACCGTGTTTAAAATCGATAAGAACGTGGACAGGCGGAAGGTGAAGTTGAAAGTAGGGGACTATGTACGCATTTCTAGAATTAAACCAACATTTGCGAAATCTTACACACCCAACTGGTCATTAGAAATATACAGAATTAGCCAGATTCGGCACAACGAACCGAGGACCTTCGTGTTGGAAGATCTAAATGGCGAGCGTTTGAAAGGTCAATTTTACGTTGAGGAACTAATGCGAACCAGATTTCCGCACACGTATTTAGTGGAGCGAATTATTAAACGATGCGGCAGACGTGCATACGTGAAATGGCTAGGATTCGACGCCAGATATAACAGTTGGGTGTTACAATCGGATTTGAATTAAATATACGACACGTGGCTGGCTGCACACGCACACACACACACACACACACACACACACACACACACACGGAAAGTCTCGCTAGGCCAAGTGGGTCGAGGGAAGCGTGGGACCGGCCGCTGCCGGTGCAGGCTGTTACACAAGGTAGGGAGAGTAGGTGACCTCGGAGGCCCGAGCCGCGACGCTCCCAGGCGGGCCCACGGTACAAGGACGCCCGCTTCCACAGCCACGTGTCGCTACGTCCGGGCGTCGACGAGACGAGGCCACGAGGTCGGCACACACACACGCACACACACACACACGAGAAGTGGCACGTGGCGTGGAAAGCAACCGCTGGAAGGTCTAACAGCAAGAGCGTACAAATGCATGCAGAGTATCCTGGATCGTATCCAGGCGAAGTGTATAAAGAAGTAACACGATGCAATCTAACCGTTAGTGTAGAGGTATGAGTCGTAGAGGCAAGTACTCTGCGAAAGGACGCGGACTTGTAAATTCTATTATTAGTAATTTGCCTTTTGAAGCTCACATTCCGGGATATCGGTTTTGCGGCCCGGGTACGAAGCTAGAGCGTCGACTACAGCGTGGCGACGTCCCCATTAACTCGTTAGACACAGCGTGCAAAGAACACGACATCGCGTACGCGACAAGTACGAAGTTGGCTGACAGACACGTTGCCGATACTATTCTTGCAAATAAGGCGAAATCGATAGTAGGATCGTCACAGTCCAAGCTCGGGGAACGCATAGCTGCGTGGGGCGTGTCCAAACTTATGAAGACTAAGGTGAAACGCGGAATGGGAATGAAATTTGCTAGTACGAAAAAGTTGCGCCCTCGCAGGAAACCACGTAAGTCGACTGCAGTGAAACGCGGCGGTATTCTGCCGTTCATTTTGCCTGCCTTAGGTGTATTAGGAAGTTTGATCGGAGGCGCTAGCGGAATCGCCAGGGCGGTGAATACGGCCAAAGACGAAAACAAACGCATGGCAGAGACTTTACGGCACAATAGTAGAATGGAAGCACTTGCAAAAAACGGTCGAGGCCTGTACCTACGTCCCTACAAACAGATAGCTGGAGGAGGAGGAGGAGGCAGAAAGAGAACGCGACAACGCAAAAGAACGAAGCGATCTTAAGTGGTCTGCCAGACCGCCCGTTAACCAACTTTGAAATACAGAAATATGCACATAAACTCAAATTAAGAAATTTCCGGGGAGTGTTCATGCGAGATAGACTGCCCCTGCGAGTACGCAGGGTGGAATGCGGTATAGTTAACCTCGATAGCAGCGTAGGGCCGGGAACTCATTGGACGGCATATAAAAAGACTAACGATACGGTCCACTACTTTGACAGTTTTGGAAACTTAAGGGCCCCGCCGGAACTGAAAACGTATTTCAGAGGAGCGCGAATATACTATAATCACAAAGCGGAGCAAAAGCCTCGATCGTGGAACTGCGGACACCTATGTCTGCGCTTCCTAACAAAGATAGATACTTAACGGGCGAGCGCTAGGCGCTGTCGTCAGTCATGTCCATCACGTTGATCTTGTCGGGCACTAGTTCGGAATTGCGGTCCGTACACTTCCCACCACTCGCTCTGAAGGGGGTATGGTCCGTGGCGGTGATAGATTTTCAAACCTATTTCTCGGTACCGAACATAGATGATCGCAATTGTATGTTCCGTTATGTTAAAGGGGGTGGGAAGATGGGAGAGGTGCGTATTCCCACAGGGTCTTATGAAATCGATGACATAGGCGAATACCTTACGCGTGAGCTGGGACAGGAAGCCACATTTGTACTGCGAGGTAACGCGAACACATTACATAGCGAAATGAAGTGCAGTGCACAGGTAGACTTCTCGGGCGGCGATACCCTGGCATCCATGCTAGGATTCGAGAACGCTACATACGAGGCTAATAAAACCCATGTATCCACGCTGCCGGTACAAATATTTCCCGTCAATGTCATCCGAATAAACTGTAATTTGGTTAACGAGTCGTATCTGAACGGCAAACCCAGCCAGACACTGCATGAATTTTCAGCGATGGTGCCGCCAGGATTTAAACTCGTAAACGTACCGAAAACACCCATTTACGTTCCGGTAGTGTCGTCGAACGTACAGGAGGTTGTAGTGTCCATTGTGGACCAAGAGAGTAGATTGATTAATTTCCGTGGCGAGGAGATAACGGTCCGCTTGCATTTAAGGAAAGATGGGTCTGAAAATTAAGCGTGCGAATGTAATAAAAGTGGCCTACGGTACCACAGGTAAAGTCAGTACGAGTCAGGCACGCAGAGCGCTAACACCTGAAAACGTGTGTTTCCTTAGGAGATTGGGACTAACGATCAAGAATGGACGTGGAAATTCTAAACGTTGCAGAGCCAGCCGGGTTCGAAGACGCGATCACTAAGGCAGAGATACATACTTATTCACCTTATCTTCCCGGCCCCTACATGCCCTCGTCCGAGGTCAGAATCCCGGTGCAAAACCAGGATATATACACGGCGCCATGTAACTCATATTTACGCTTCCGGGGAACACTAACGAAGCCAGGCAATGCGCCTCCCGTGACGACTAAAATCATTAGAAACGGTATACTTCACATGATAAGTAGAATTGCGTATGAGCTGAACGGCTGTGAAGTCGATGCAACTCGTGATGTGGGAATTACAGCCACCATAAAGAACTACCTGTTGCTAACGCATAACCAATTGCCTGCAGCCAAAATGGCAGGCTGGAGTATAGACGATGACTTTCAAGTTCCCATCTATGCGAACGGGAAATTCGAAGTTTGTATTCCACTAGCTATGCTGTTGGGGTTCGCGGAAGATTACAAGCATGTAATTATCAATTCTAAGCAGGAATTGGTTCTTCACATGGCAAACACACAAGCCGACGCGCTGTACGACACCGGAGCGGAAGCCTCCACGCTCGCAATACACTCTATTGACTGGTTATTACCACATGTGCAGGTCAACATGTCCGAAAGCGTAAAATTAATGAAATATGCCGAAAAAGGAAGGAACGTAGATATTGTGTTTCGTACGTGGAGCTTAGAGACGTATCCAAGTATTCCAGCCTCCACGAGCGTTAATTGGAACGTTAAAACTAGTTTCACGAGTGAAAAACCGAGATATATAATTGTTGCGTTTCAGACAGGCAGGCGAAATGTCGTCAATAAAGACTGCTCGAAATTCGATCACGTCAATATTAAGAACGTTAAAATATATTTAAACTCCGAGNGTCAATAAAGACTGCTCGAAATTCGATCACGTCAATATTAAGAACGTTAAAATATATTTAAACTCCGAGGCTTACACGTACGGTGATTTGAACATTGATTTTACGAACGGTGCATATGCAGTCCCTTATCATATGTACGCGGACTTCCAGCGCTCGTACTACAGACAAACGCAGGCCCCCACACTGGAACCGAACACCTTTATGAACATGGCTCCACTACTGGTATTTGATGTCAGTAAACAGGATGATANGTGGACTGTAGGATTGAAATATCCACGGCGGTGAATTTCCCGCCCTCTACCCAGGCCTATGCGTTAATACTTCACGACAGACTTGTAACGTACAACGTGCGAGACAGGATAGTTAAAGTACTGACGTAAATGGCGACAACACCTCAGTCACTTCCCGACCGGCAGAATGTACGTGAACTTTCAGGGCTTCGTCTCGCAGCGAGGTTTCATTATAAAACGCATCTGCGTGGCATATGTCGACGGCCACATAGAATCACGCACGTTCTTACCGCCATTTCCATGGCACGAGCTGGACGTGAAAAGCAAAGTAACAAATATATGGCTGGAACAATACTATCACGGTATCAAGTGGAGTGTGGGCGATGTCGAATACGACAAAGTGCGAGATGTACTTAGCGCATTATTAAACGGGAGCGATACTATATTCGTGGCCGGACTAGAGCAGAAGCGACATTTAAGCACCTATTGCGACACGCACCGCACTATCCGGGACCTCCAAACGGAGGAGGCTGGCTGTCCTTCGTTTCGAAGGTTACGAGAACATTACAAAAAAAATATCCTACACGTGTGTGCCGCTTGCAGGCTCGGCCACACGTGCCCGTACCTGAACGCACTGCTGTTACGTCGTTGGAGGGGGGAAACTTGCTCCGAGGGTCAACTTAATGTTACAAACACACCGCCAGGACCGATATAAATAGGACCGCCTGCGATGGGGGTAACTATAGTACTCGTCCGGTAATTACATCGGCAGCAGCAATGGAAGGTCTCCTCACCAAGCTTAACGGTATGGGACAGTACACGGCGCTGTCAGACCTGGTCATAGGCAAGCTGTACCTAGCCTCCGATTTCCGGAGGACCGAAACTGCATACGGCAAGTGTGTCACGTGCATCCTCGACGGTGAATTTCGCATCCGGCTGCCGACGCGGTACGTGCAATTGATAACCGACGATGATATGGGGAAACTCAATACGTCCACTGTCAGATTCAGTTATGCGGGCATTAAGCCCATCGACCACGGGCGGTCTATGCACGCTGTGGAATTTTCGTAAAAAGCCTCTCCTAGCACATATAAATATTGTTACATAACCCCCCACCAAAGCATCTCGGAAATTTCTGTTTAATTTAGTGTGTCTCACAGCGTTACTGCACTTAGTTCGAGGCCGTCAGTCCGTCTGTCACCATGCAAGCAACATTTGACCCGCTAGTCACGTACGAGGGTAAAGTCACGATTGGCTACAGGCGAGTTCACTTCCAACCGCCCGGCCTGCCCGCCCAGGTAGAATGCTGTACCGGACTCGACCACTGGGTGTGTCGTATAAATGAGGATAGTTTTCTCGCGGTACCATGTAATGTAACAACATGTGCAGTATATCACCTATGGCCTGGACTTATGCTGCAGTGCTCACTCAGTACTCTGTTAACGCAAGCAAGCACCGAGTATATACGCCAGGTTTGGTTTACTCGTGCGACAGCGTATGAACTTTGCGATGTCGCCACCGCTAGTGTAATTACCTGCTGGACAGAGTGCTGTACCGGCGACAGACATACG